>VZRW01009992.1:0-27269 GCA_013398125.1 Aegotheles bennettii | reverse complement strand
CATCCTTGATATGCCTGGAGATAGTGCCAAGAACAAGTTGTTCCATCACCTTACCAGGGATATTAGGGGAGTAGTCAGGCTTTCTTCCCCAAGTAAACAACTAACCCTGTTAGTCCAACTGTCACTGGCAGGCTACAGTGAAAATTAAGACGGAAAATACTTGGTTTCAAAGTCTGTAGTTATGGTACTATAATTTCAATTTAAAGAATTCAAGTTTAAATTTCAACTAAAGAAAAAACTTCACGAAGAATCTGTATTTGTTTTTATGCACAATGATGGTACCTGAACATACAGTGAATACAGACACGCAACCGTGAATCAAACTGCTGCCCAACAGGCAGAAAATCTATTTTAACAAGCAGTTAAAAAAAAAAAAAAGGCACATGATTGCAAATAAAAGCTGCAGAAGAAAACAGGACACAGTTTTATCAAAAGCACTCATCATAACACATCGAACTGGATCAAAACAGACTTAGAACTCGTAAATTTCCTTCTGAAGAAATGAACTGACTCCAGCGCAGGCTGCAGAACTGGTAAATCAAATGGGGAGAGCCTGTGGCTGCAGTTGTCTTTGGCAAGGGAACCTGAGTGCCATTTCTCATAGTAAGGACCATGCACTACCTACTACCAAAAAGTAAGCCTCAACCTACCACGAGAATTCAAGTGCTGAAGCCAATACAGTTGGGAAGTGATAAACAGGAGGGTTTAAAAAAATTACCACACCCCCCCAGCACCCATTTAACATGCTCTACAAGGCCACCTCACCATCACAACCAGCAGCACTCAGGCCTTGCTTTCGGAAGAGCTAATAAGCAGTTTTTCATTTCAGATGGAACCCGAGAGCAAACGAGGCCACAAATTTTCTGAGTCAGGACTCCAGGCCCGTTGTGTCATTCCCTTCACAAAACCACGTTTCAGAGTGCAGCACTGCTTCAGCACTTCCATGCCTCAGGTTTTTATTTTCATGGCCTAATCTCACTGTTTCATTACCGTGAAAGGCAATGTCTCATCATCACAGGAGTGCTGGAACGCTACCAAATCGCCCTGCAGACAGCAGGTGCCGGCACTACCACAGCATCTGCAAGAGCCCCACTCTGCACCCTCTCTCCCCACCTTGCTCCTTGGAGCCAGCAGGGTGCACGCACCCCTCCTGCCCCACTCTGCCCCCCTCTCCCCACCCCACTGCTCAGACCCAGCACCCTGCAGGACAGGCTCCGAGCAGGGGCTGCACCCCCACTCCTCCTCCCAGCGCTGCCGTCCCTCCCTGGGCCCAGCAAAGCACATCAGCCTTACGGGCAGTATCGCCGGTTTCACGGTGGTACCACACAAGGACAAAGAGGATGGATGGATGGATGGACATCTCAGGATGGAACCGGCATTTGTAGCAGTTGAAGGTGTCATCTTCCCCTGCTCACAGTTCACCACATGGAGAGCTTGCAGTGCCCTGCACTAAGTCAGCTCAGGACCAAGGAGATATGAGGAGAACCCTTCCCACCTCATAGCTCCTGCAAGCTGTGACTGAACTGCTCCTCACGAGTCCACTATGAGCACAGTACGGAAGCACCAGGAGCACAGAACACTAAATAATAGCAGGTTTCAGTTCCTCTGAAAGGACATGTCCTCTTCTCCTTACCCTAGGAGATCAGCTCCAGCACCAGTTCAAAGCATGCTACCTGTACACCACCCAAATGTTAGACCTTGACAGGACTGCAGCCATTTCCTACTCATAGGCATTCCCTACTTTCGAAGTCAAAACCACGATTCTACCACACATGGGAGCCAATGGGGAACATATCTCAAAGGTTATGTCCCTTTGCTCATCTCCAAATGTGAATATAAGAACTTCTAATTCCATTTTTATTAAATATACTCACCTTCTGTCTTCAGAATTTGAGTAAAAATTGCCACCTCAGGTCAGAAATCCTAGATGAGGCAGAACTCAGCTTCCTACAATGCACGTTTAGAGATCCCTTAACAAAAAGAGTGTTGGGGGCAAGGTCATCCTACATCCTAACCTCCACCAACTGTTCAACGAAAGCCCTCTGCTCTTGGAGTTTGGCAGCCAGATCTCAACTTTGATCCCCGACATGTTTTATAGGTTTCCTCTGCATCTTAAACAACTACAGTGCAGTCACCATGAGATGCATTCTCATTTGTGCTGCTTCATATTTTCCAAAGATAGTGTTGCTGATGAAATGTCACCGTCCCTGTAGAAGTAGGAAGTCTTGAGTATAATCACCTCAAATTAATCCAATCTAAGTTACCTTAAAACTGATTCAAAACAATTCACCAGCCCAGTGCAGGACCTATTGCTCCCTCAAGAAATGATAAAACAGCAGACACGATTACGTGATTTCCCTGCAAGTGGCACCAGGATCAGAAGCAGCTCAGCAGTCCGATGCGTGGCTGTGAGAGCTGATGAAGTGGTGTATCTGTCAGGTACTAATGGTGCTTCAGATTACAACAGCAAAAATAGGTGTATTTTTCCCCGATGGTGACAACTATGAGTTTACTGACACTGTTTAAATGCCAACAAGCAAAGGCAGTGACACTGAGCAACTAGACAGAAATATCTGAATTATTTAGTAGACAGTGAAGAAAAGCTAAAGCATAATCTGACCAAGAAAACAAAAAGAAGAAAAGCCAAGAGTGCAATTCGTTTTCTGTTGAAGAGAAGAAAGAACTGACTGCGGGTTTAGGATGGCAGCCATGGCAGGGAGGAAGGTGTGATGGCATGGCCAAGGATGGACAAGCAGCACCGCTCCTTTCTGAGTTCCAACTACTGCACTGACAGAGCTGCAACATGAAACAACACGTGTTTCTTCACTTTTAGACAATCTCTCTGAAACACTACCAAAAAAACCCAACAAAAAACACCCCCCCCAACTCCTTAGCTAGTATTGAGGAAGAAGGGGGAAATGTACATTTCAACCAGTCCTTTCAATAATCCCATGGAGAAAATCCTGACCAACTGATCACAGCTAACATTTCTTCAAAGGGAACATTTCTGCCTCATTTAACTTACAAAACTCTGTCTCCTGCAAATGACATTTTATTTATAGCAGTGGTATTTGCTGTGTAACTGATTGGGGAAGGCAGTAAATGAGCATCATTGCATATATATGGAAAACAATGATAAAGCAGTCATCAAAAAGCCACGGAAGATTTAAATATTCAAATAAGGCAATCTGCATAACCCCCACCTGAATTTTAATTTTGCAGAACTTATTTCATAGCTTTAAGCCACAGATTATCTGTGCAAGCTATTTCTTTTCCACAGAAAAATGGCATCTTGCACTTTAAGAAGTGTCCACCAATTTCCAGAGTCATACTAATTTCAATTCCTGGACTGAATGTAAAGGAGGCTTCAGTGTAGGAGGACAGGTTATTTTTTTCAAAGTCTAAGTGCTCACGGCAAGAAGGCAAAGGTGAAGACGCTGATGAGCCACAGTAAGGTTATGGTGGGAGTGAACTGCATCACGGCTCCTCACCTGCCAAGCAAAACAAGACCATAACTTGTAGCTCTCCCAAACGCAAACTATCAAAATGGGAAGGAGAGGAAAGCAGTGCTCCCAGTTAAGGGACATCAGACAGCACAGCGAATCAGCCTTTATACTGGAGCAAGGATTTCCAAAGGAGAAAGAGAACCAACTTGTAGAGGACCCCATAAAGAACGGGCTGCTACCAAGCAGGTCAAAAAGGTGCATTCACAAACTGGAAGGCTAAGCCTGTCCACGTGGCAGCTTTCAACCTGGTATTACCAAGAAAGCACTTCAGTTAAAATTCCCCAGTGCTCTCATAGCTTTGCCAAGCCATGCAGTGCTGAAGGCCAGAACATATGAAACAATACATTTGCATTTCATATGCTGCAAACACAATGGGTAAGGGAGATCAGGAGCTTTCCTTATTCCAGTCTTACTGTGCAATCTTGCATAAGGCAGATTCTGAGCAGACCTTCTTTCCAGACCATGGGATGTTAAATGTTATCTTCTGCACATGCTCATTTAGTGGTACTAGTTACTTCTTCAGCTTTTTAGATTGTGGAGAACAACTATTGCTTTGGAAACAGTAGTTTCATCCTTACTTTTGTTTGGATTCAAAAGTGGGAACACCAGAATATTCCTCAGAGTACAAGATTTTTAGCACCACTCAATTCCCTGACTGCAGAAGCATTTTATCATATATATTTAAAGAAGTGTCATGCCTGAAAAGCTAAGTTTGATAAGAAAAGCTTCAAGATGGAAAGGGTGTCAGGCTCTCTCCCACAGTACACACAAAATTGGGGAGAGGGTGCCAGAGAAGGGAGAGGGGGAAATGGCTGGTCAGTAAATAGCAATCACTCTTACAAATATTAACTAGTTGGTCCACAGATTTCCACAAAGGAGTTTCAGGACAAAAGCTTTATCAAAAGACTTCGTAATTTATTTTACTGACCTACAACAGGCCCTTTGGGGTGGAAGTGAGCACTTCATAGATCTAAATAATGTAGGGAAAAAATAACATAAAATAAAATAACATTGCCTATACAGGTCTCATTCTGTCAAACCTTTTGCAAAAAGAAAGAACAATCAAAAACTCTTGCTCTTCCCCACACAACAGCCACCCCAGGCCCACGTAAACAAGTTTCTTTTAGGAGCAGAAGCTCTTCTTCACTTCAGCCAAACAGACCCATCACACTGCACCTCTGTAATGTGAGAAAAGGCCAGCATCCCAAAGAGCTTACTCACTCCCTGCATCCATGAACTCTACAGCATTCATTACTACAATAAACACTAAATATTTCTCACAGCCCCCTAAATTGTCAGCTTTCAATGATTTTTACTGTTTTATCTTTAACTTTCCACACTTTATCCTCATTATATGATGGTACAAACCCCCACACATGCTGCTACCAAGATTATTGCATTATTTAAATAATGACCAAGTTAAATTTTCACTGACGTTAATTACAAGTTGGTTCATTAATATGTCAGTTACTGTGATAAAATTCAGTTACTGAGAAGACAAAAAAAAAAGTAAATCTACTGGCTGCTTCTGGCTCAAACTGGCTGTATGCATGGTGGCTTTATGCTGGTTCAGGGCAACCCACGGGGCTGGGGACATGCTCAGAGCAATTTATACTTTCAGCTTTCGAGCACCAGCACTTGAAAAGGATGGCTTCTGAAGAGGGGGAAAGGGGAAAGAGCAGGAGAGGGAGCTTCACTCTTAGAAATCAGCATGAGGGAGAAAACTGGAATAAATGTAATTTTTTCAGAGCTGTCCTTTTCCCCTCCTAAATTTTATTTCAGTCTAGCACTCACTTTCAGATGAAGATGAAACAGAGAGTTTACATTGTCGGTGTGTGACGGGAAATGAAAACACAGAGCTGTCTCACACTTCCTATTCAAAATACCCCAACACAAACAAGGAGACTTGTGTGATTGCTTTGATCACCTCCATACCCAGATGCAGTGAAGAAACAGTGGACAACATGCTGACCCTGGGTCTGCACCATGAATAATCTTCCACCTGTATCATGCCTCCACAAACAAGTAAGCAACAATGAAGAGAGCAAAAATCAAAGCACTAACAGTTATTGTCCAAGTAAGTTCTTGCCTCAACATGTGCTACAAGAACCTTTGATGTTACACAAAGACGAGGAACCTGGAAGAAAAGGTCAGGTTTTCCTTGAGAATGACAGCTCCTCAGGGTTCAGCCTCAACAAGGAACAAGGAAATGTATCTCAAAAAGATGTTTGCTTCTAGACTGTACCCCCTGCCTGTTTTTTTATTTAAAAGACTTGTGAGCTGTCTTTACAACTTGACTATAGTTCCATGCAAAACTAAAGCAGAATAAGGCTGCACTATTCCCAAAAAGGCAGCTTCACACCCACTCACTCATCCCTACTCCACAATAAACTTTCCACTGGAGTAAACTCATGCAGCAAAACCAAGCAGGAGATTCTGTCCAGGCTAAAACTCCCCGTATTAGTAAGATTTATAAACAACTACTATCTTCTTCGTCCTTCTAGTCAGGTTACAGCACTCAATTCTAGAAACAAAGATAAATGAGATTTCATCACTTCAGTTATTTATAAACCTGTTAGTGCCACACCATCCTGGCTATCGTACAACGTGCCTTGATTCTGTGATCTGCTGGGGCAATATTGCCCATTTTGCATGGTGCAGTACCATGGAGCAAAGGCTCCATTCTGATGGAGTCATAAGGAATATTTAAGCACAGATCAGAAACTACAGAGCTCAGAGCAAAAAAAATTTTACTTTCTTCATTCAACATGAAGTCCCAAAACTTCTCAAGCAGGAATTAACTTGCAGCACCAGCACCTGAAGCAGCACAGCACACAGCTCAGTGACCCTCCTTTTGCTGAGCAGTGATGTGCAGCAGCGTCTTACACACGAGCTTGTCCTGCAGCCACCAAGCGGAGTTCCAGGTGGTTGCCACTAAGCACCACGGCAGACTGGCAGTGTTCTGTAGCATTCACATTTTGTAAATCTCCCCCTGCATCATGGCTAGAGAAGCCACAGAAGACAGCACATGCTTTGTCAGACTGTGACTTGGCCGATCAGTGCAGCCTGACACGGGCTACACCACTGCTTTTAGTGAGTTTCGAAGTGCAAAAGAGCAGCACGAATTGTACTTTGGGGTTAACAGCATGTTCAGCAATAACTGATTTCTTTAAGCACCAGTCCCAAATAATGTTCAGGAAGCCCTGAAACCTTTTTTCCGCTTTCTAATTGTTTGTTCTCAGCAGCAATGCTTCCCACTCGCTGGAGCGTGCACTGAGCGACTTCTCACTGCCACCCAGCAGCCATCTTCCCCCTCCTCCTTTCCACCCGCCTGCTCTATATATGCATATTATATGTTGTGGACTGAAGAGAACACCAGTGATGTTACAGGTAGCTTTGGGAGATTTACACACCACAGTCTTCAAAATAAAAAAAAGCAAAACCAAAACAATTCACAACCAGCACAAGGGAAGTCAGTCTTGTTAAATACAGATATTTGACAAGCTCTACACAGTCAAGCATTGTATGGTTACACATACCCCAAGCTGAGCTGTTTTGGATAAATTAATTACATTCAAGTTATTATAAGGATAAAATTCCACTGTGCACTTTTACTTTTTTAATCCAACAACCTGTGGAACTGAGAGACACCCACTTACGGGAGGAGTCTCCTTAAAGCTGGTTCTGATGAGAACCGTTATGTCCAGACCATGTGAAACAAGCACAGCCACGCAGGGGTTTGCATTCAGCACCTAGGTTATAGCACCACACAGTTTAACTTATGTATTAGGTAAATTGCCTTTGATAAGCTAAAAACTAAAAATAAAGAAAACTTAATTAGGAAGAGATCCATGGGAAATACAAGCATTCACAGACCGATAAAAATAAATAATCAGAAGTTCTGTATGGCTACCTCTGCTTCACTGATGAGAGCAGAGCTGACAAGCACTTGGAGGGAGTCTGTCACTGGCATTCACCAGTACCTGAGTGACTGCTCCTGACTAGCTCCCCATGCAGCACACCAGAGGTCCTTATCTACACTGGTATTTAAAATACACACAACCATACCCAACATTCAGGCATGTTATAGAAACCAACCCAACCAGCACAAGTAATGTGGTTTGCACATCAGTATATGTATTCTTTCCATACTATAATCTGAGGAAGGAAGGACTCCCTCTATTCATTCCTTCGGGTGAGCAGAAAATGGAGGTTCTCTCAACTGAGCTACAGCAGCACTCTCCATGTGCATCCTTCATCAGTTAATGGCAGGCCAGGCATATGGTGTACTTCATCATTTTAGTTTGCCAGGAAAGCCGACAGGCAGACTAACAGTTAATAAAATAAGCATCTATTATTGCACTAACACTGAACTTGTATACTTTAGAGAAGACTGAAGCTATTTTACTCCATAGCAGCTGTGTTTACACTGTATCACAGTCTGGTACCTCCGAAACTCAAGTGAACTTATATCCGACAGTAACTATGCTGGTTCCAAGGGAAAAAAAAACTGTTAAGAGGAGAAACAGACTTCAGCTTCTCGTGTTAAAAGAAAATCTTTACTTCAGCTGCTATTAAAGGTACCACAACTTCATTTACTGTGGATCAGGAACACAAACTGACAACAAAATATACTGAAAACAGCTGTTTCGTTCATACAGTAGCATCATATGAAAATGCATCTGTGCTCACCAGATCAAACTCTTCCCATCTCCCCGAGCAAGATACACAATTACATTTTAATCAATGCAAGAGCCAGTTTACAATTTAGACTCTGAGCTGTATCCATCAGTCACTGCCAGGAACAAAGCACCTGTCCTCTGAAGTTTTCTTCAGAATAAAAAAAAGAAAACACATCCATTGGCAAGATAATTCAGTGTTACTTTTTACTGGTTTAGGCTCAGTGGGTATCCTTCTTTCTCTTCTTAGCACTTGCTGAACAGAATGGGAACTAACACTTCATCCAGAACTATCAAAAGCTTTGGACATCTATTCTCCATGATGCAGTCAGCTGGATCAGATCCATGGAGCTGATTTGCTTTTACCTGAAAACCACGGTCTATGTTATGTTGAAGATGCCAGATCCATCATGACAGAATCATCACAGCAGTTAAGCCCCCAGTTGGGGAATGCCATCAACCTTCAAGTGTCATCTGTGAGCCTTCTGCTGAGACTAAGCAGAAAACCCATTTGGTAAACCATAGAACAGGCAAGGAGACACAAGCAGTGCTCAGAATTTGTGAAGTCACACAGCAGGCAGAGCCTGCCTGCCTCCCAGCTCCTGGCACAGACAGCCCCAGGTGTTCAACTTGAGAAAGTCAGCAGTTTTCCAGCCTGGCCATTTCCCTTGTTGCTCAGGATACAAGAAGTTCTTTTGAGGGTTTTACTTAACATTTCCTTTCGGGCAACCACTCTTGTATTTTAATTGAGGCTCGCTCCATTTGCCTTTGTCTCACGATGCTAGATCCACTCTGGACTGGTGAACATGAACTATTTCTCCTGGGCTTAGAGCAACACAGGCAGAACAGACCTAAAGAGCTGAGTTCAAAGATCTCCTCTTGCCCAGCATACCAAGACAGACCACTGCCTCCAGAGAGCAGCGAGGCGATGGCTGCCTGCTCGCTGCAGACGATGGCAGCCCAATAGTACATTTTTCCTGCCGTGTGCTGCTCTCCCAGCACTGTTCTCTAAAAGAAAGGAAATGAAACCACACAGCGCATCAGGCAAACGCTGCTCAGGACTTTTAGTTAAAATTCAGAGCTGCTGTCAAGTTGCCTGACCTCCCTGCTCCAGAGTCACGTTCATTATTGTTACCACAAACACAAATAAAACGGAGCAAGCAGTGGCAGTGCCACGCGCCTGACTCCAGCGATGCCTGAGCAGCGTGCAGATGACCGGTTCTCATTCAATGATCCACAAGCCAGAGCAGGGTGAGGAGCAGCCAGGTGGTTACAGCCAGCACTGCCCCAGCCCTGCTCAGCAGACACACAATCTCCTCATTCTTTTAATCAAAATTACTTGACTTCTGGTTTTAGTTGTCACTGAACACAGACAACTTAGATGAGCTTAGCAATACTGCACACCACTGGGCATGCTCTCCATCTGAGCAAACCACACACTGGCTCACTGCCTCTGCCCTCAGTACGTTTTCTTATGATACAAAACCCCAAGCTAATTTTCTCATAGCTGGTGCATTTGCAGGCAGTTAAGACAGAGATATCACATCATAAACATCTATTACCAAGAATTCATAACTAGCCAGGAGGCACATAAATGACAGCTTCTTTTAGAAACATCTTCTTGATCTTAAATAGATGCCTACCGAAAAAAATCCCAATTCTGTTACAGTGATTTTTAGTCATCGCCACAGCACAGCCTGTGGTACTTTGCTATCAAGAGATTGTGGGCAGAGGACACACAAAATTAGTTTCCACAATTTATAGCACCACTGACGTTGAAGACAATAAATGCAATAGGAATAAATAAAGTAGGAGTTAAGTTAAATGCCATGAGGGTTTATTAATTTATAATACAACTAAATTAATCCACTATCAGTATCTAAAGAAAAACTACTGACATGAAATGCTCTTGGGGGGTCGTTAAGAGGGAATAAGAAATTGGGTTTACTCTTCACTGCCACTTCACTGTTTCAGCAATATGGGATTCCAGGCTCCCACTCCAGATCTTCTGCTTTAAACAGTAAAGCTGAAAATAACCTCCTACTCTAACAGCATGTACTTTTTCTTCTCTGATGCACCAAGCTAAAGACTTAATATGAGAGTGTTGTCTGCAGACAGCAAAACAACATCTGGCAGCTTCCCAAGCATCCCACTGGAAGTTACTCTTTACATCACTTATTGGCAAACTGTGTGAGAAGTCAAATCATCTGGTGGCAGAGCTGGGTAATGCCCCAGGTACAACTGGAGTCTTCACATCAAATTTCTACTTACTAGAGACTCAGACTATTATTGCAAATTGCTGAACAACTTTATCAGATGCCCCGAGAGGACAGGTGCCTACTGCTGGTTTGTATTGGACTTGTACTAAACAACAGCCTTCTGCTTCTAACACAAATAGAAACAGAGAATTCAGCTCAGGTGTGCACGGCCATGTGGGACTTTTGTGACATGACCTAAAGTGATGCCCCTGTAATTTGCAGTACCAACTTTTACTAAAAAAAAGGGTGTTCTTGTAAAGAGGTAATAATTAGGGGCATTTTTTAAAAGGGAAAGATAAAAGAGATTAAATTCATTTTAAAAGCGTATCCATCTGCAGTGCAGACTCCCATGACCAAAGCCAACCCACACAGGCCCCTTCTGCCACAGAGCGAATGAGACCGTGCAGGAAAAGCCCAGCAGCGTGACAACACGGCGAGGCAGTGACACACGGGCAACTGAATTTAATCAAAACTTCGAGGAACTGCAGGTCTCGGTCTGGTAAAAACAATCAGATTTCAGTGCAGCTTAAAGAATGCAGAACATGTCAGCACTTCTTAGAAAGCCCCTGTAGTAATTCATACCACACCTTCCTTATTCAAAAATTTCTAACAATTTTTTCTGTATGACCTCCAGAAAGCACTTACTCCAACAGCAAGTCCAGATTGCCATCTCAGTTATTAAAATGTATTAAGTGATAAACCTTAAAATGTTTATTAAATTATTAAAACATATTTATCAACAGCTTTACCTTAGAATAAACAAGCCCTAGTAACTAACTTTTCACCTTCTCAGTGAAATAGCTTTCAGCTTTTTACATATATATAATGAAAACAACAGAGAAATAGATTATATAAATTTAGGAGGAGAATCAGAAACCACCAGAACGGGAAACCTCATGGTTAGGGAGAAACTGTAATCAAGTAAAGGGAAGACAGAAATTTTGCAGAGCACAGAAGTTTCTGCACACTCATAATCAGTCACGGTCAAGTAGCTGAAAAGGCCACCCGACACGTTTCTGTTGAGAAAGCTGGATGGCTCAAGGGATTTGCAAGACATTAAAGCTCACCTAGGAACTGGTCCACAGTTTGATCAGCATTAAGTATCTCGCACGTACACTTAATGCAGGTTAAGAATACACCCCGCTGCTGCAGCTGAACTGCATGGTAAGCAAGGGTGAGCAGAGATACGGTATGAGAGGAAACCTGCTACTAAACCAGATCTGACAGAGAGAAATCACTGCATGTGAAAAGCTCCAGGCTGCCAGCGTGACGGCAGCTCAGGCTGGAAGGTCCAAAGCCACCGAATGTGATGTCTGTAAAACGGCCTAGTGTGAAGTCAGCAGGTACCACGAGGCAGTAACAGCCCACATGTCCTCCTTGCATTCTCCACCCTGGCCAGAAACCAGGCATAACTGGCATGAATAAAAAGGAGATATGCTCCATTTCTGCTTTAACTAAATGAGGCAAATACTTTCACTGCAATTACACACATATAACAATGACTGAAAAGTTGCAACAGCCCAAAACAAGAATTCTTCTTAACCTGTTTATTTTTTGTCCTCATGAGGAGAAGATTGTTATGGAAGGTTTCCAAGCAACAAAGAGCTGGCAGGTAACGAAAATGGATCATTACATTTTGTGCATTACATGCACATTAAACCATGACCACCCCATCCCAGGCCTTCTCTCTGTGGCACACTGCCTCTTCAGGCACACATGACTCCTCAACACAACCCTGACGAGTGGAGATATGGCCTGGGTCTTTCCATGCACCAGTCCTCCCCTTTCTCCAATCAAGATTCAAAAGCTTTCTTCCAGCCATGGTATTCACTGTAACACGCTTCATCTTTTGCCCAGAAGCATACTGATAGCATGAACAAGCAAACATGAACTCTCTAATTTTCCTCATGTCACTCCGCATAATTTTTCAGGGGTTCTTGTATTTGGGTAGATACGATCTTGTTTCTATTCTAACACAATATTCCATTTCAGCTTCTAAAACCTAATAGGCAACCCACACAACCCCAGCAGGCACGTTACACCTTTTATCTGCTGCAACTCTTAACTAATGTTACAGCAAACTGTGTTATTTTCATGACAGGACAAATGGTCTCAACCTTTTTTTATTTGTATTAAGTCTGCAAAGACTTTCTCATCTTGCAGGGAAGAGAGTGGCAAGAAGACAAAGAGTTAAACCAGCAAAAGACTGGTTTTCCAGTGTTAAGTTTTATCTATCTAGCAAGATTATAGTGTCTGTTGATGGAAAAAGTTTTAGCCTAAGCTCTGCTTTTAAAATAAAAGTTAATAAATATATAATGAAAATTTATCAGCGAATGTTAGTTACCCCTGCAACTTCCCATAGAGGACTGCCAAAAGTATCTTTTTAGGTTTAAAACAATTCATAAAAGTGGACTATTTTGATAAAATCAGGCTAAGGAACAGCCACACATGAAGCCTTATTGAATCACATAAAGGAATAAAAATACAGAGAAGTTTAAATGAAGTTCAAGATAAAATCATCTTGCTAGAAGTTATTGGTTTACAGTAATGGGTTATTGAAAGCAACAGGATAACAAGTCGTAAGAATCAACTCTGTGTTAGCCTATCTGCAGCAGAATTAAGACAATGGCTTTGCAGTTTATAATTTTTTAAAGAATTTTCCAAAACACAGGCCACCCCTCCTCAAGCTTTTCAGGTGGATGAACTAAAACTAGGCTCACTTTCCATTAAGTAACTTCCACTCACTTCTCTGAAGCAAACTTTAAACAACAGATAAAGAGAAGTATCGTGCACATTTTGGGGACCCTGTGTAACTTCGTATTAGTAGTGTATGAAGTAATTCAGCCTCTTGGTAGAAAAGATATTTTATGACCAAGTCAACCAATGGAGTCATCTCGTATGTCTACCTACTGCCTGCAAACACATACATGCATGCCTCATTACAGAACAATTCTAATGATTAAGAAAACAAAACAAAAAAGGTGCTGAGAGCCAAGTGTTGGCAGAATTTTAACCCCAGAACTGTAGTGGCAATAATAATCAGGCTTCAGAGTTAACAACCCACTGTCAAAAGTGGGAAGATGCACGAAAGGTAAGACAGAGTGTTGGTGCCTTGTGTATTTTTATAAAAATACCTCACTCTTATAAAAGTGGCAATGGTAAAAATGGCAAATTTCTGTTGTGGGAGAACTGAGCCACCTGTGAGTATGTACAACCACCTTGTGTTCAATATGTTCTGTAGGTCATTCTCTACACTTCTTCAAACACCTACAGCATGTGGAACTTGTTAAGCCCTGTAACTTTTTGTATGAGGAAACATCAAAAACATCCATAATACATTTGTACCACGAGATAGTGCACTATAGCAAGCTATTGCAATGACCTATGAAGATTTTCAACATTCAGCGTTACACGAGACTTGCTAAAAGCGCAGGGAAAGTTTGTCCCATATTTGGTTTTTAGAAGTCTCTACCTTCCGCTTGCTGTGGTTCTCTGCCAATACTCAAATTTCTCCCGAAGATGTTTAATGGAATACACTGAAGGGAAATTAAATACACGAAAGTCACTCTTACCGTCTTCAAGACCCAAATAGTTGCACTGCAGCTCCACCATTAATTCAATGCATCCCAGAAGTTGGTGTAGCCACCATAAAGCCCTCCCCCAGCTCCATTCCCCAGCAACACCATCATGCTGCCAACAGCTAATTACTCAACCCACCGGCGATAAAGTTCCTCAAAGGACTACAGAGTCACAAGTCATTTAAAATCCACAGTGAAATGTTCAAAGTTTTAATTGCAAGACATATGTTTGGGAAATACCAGTTTCAAATTGAAGCTTGGGACCTCTCTGTCTGACGTGAGCCGCCAGAAAACATCCTCAGGGAAGGAACTGAGATACATGCAAGTATTTCAATTAATGGAAAATACTACTAACAAGTTTAGGTTCATCCACCTGTATTCCCTACTAGACAGGAGAAAATAAGCATGCTCGTATCTTGCAGAAACAGGTTTTTCAGACATTTTCTGAAAGGATTGTGCCTTTTTTGTAGATTCAAAATGCAAATGCACTGGTTGCAACCTGATTCATCTGAGCAGCGTGGTCAGTATTTCCTTTCTCCAGCTTAAAAGCATAGCTGCTTTTAGTTTCTAATTGTGGGGTTTTTTTAATTATTAGTCTTATCAAAGGAACTAAACTGACAACACAAACTATTTTTACAAAAGCAGACAAACGGGCATTGGATATACCAGGTAAAAGATTAAACATGGGAAGAATGTTCTTTTGACTAATAAAACTCTCTACAAAAATTGCATTTTTTTTTAATAAGTTCACTCCACATAAGAAGCAATTTTTCTATAAACTTGCACACAATTTGAGCAGAGAATGAGATACGCACATCAACTACTACAAGAAACTGGCACTCTTTCTTTACAGTAATTCAAAATATTTCCTTCAGAGAGAATTTTTTGCTCAAAATAACTCATGAAATAATGGTACTAATATTTTATCAAGCTACCAGTTTTAAGTATTAAGTAACCCACAGAGATAGCAATACTTAACTCCAAAGCACTGGGAAAGAGATGGGGTTTTGAATGGTGTTAAGAGCATGAGAGAACAGCATTCAAAACACATTCTGAAACACAACTGCGAAGTTCATGTTCAATCCTGACCTCCACACTCATACTAATTTTTCTTCTGCCAGCTCCCTCCCACCTTCTCTTCCCCACAGCTTCCTTCTCTCCATCAAATCAGACATCACCCATGTTTGTGAAATCAGAACAGCTACAGTTCCTGCGGGACCGAGGTCCGAAAGAGGGACAGCCTGTCAGCTTCAATGCTCCCGTATGCCTCCACGTACCATTTCTGACACAGAGCTGCAGCAAGCAGGTCAGTGTGTGTACATACAACTTCACCCCACTAGATGGAATCAAAATATTTTTACCATAAAAGCCAGTCCCGCTAAAGAAACACTTCTAGCTCCAGCCAGGGAATGCTTCACTACCAAGAAGATAAGTTCTCTAACCCAACTCCCGCCATGAGCCTAAGACTTAGCAGCTAATTAGCAGAGAACAGTGAGGCAGAGCAGATGTGTATTTACTACAACACAGCATTAGCATTTATCACAAACCTCTAAAGAGAATTTTCAAGTTCCCAGATTAAAGTGGACATCAGCCCATAAAGGTTTTAGGCACCAACACTGATCACTTCAGTGGGAGTCGGACTCCAAACGCTTTGAGAATCATGGTCCAAAGTACTTAACTCTGGGAAGCGACTGCTGGTGTAGATGTAACAGGAAAGAACAAACTGCCCACATGCTGCATTCGGTTTCTCCTACTGCCTGAAGCACTCCTGCTCTGGTAGGACAACTGCCATTAGCGTGAGAAAAAAGCAGAAGCAGCACTTCATTTTCTGCCTTTTTATTTTTTTTTAAAAAAGATTAGCAAGCTGGGAAGAAAAAGCTGCCCAGAAGTACAATGCTTGCGTGAAATCACGCTGCCAGTTACACCAACAGACGTCATCCTTTTCTCATCCTCTCAAAAAGTGTTTCCCCTAGGAAACTAAATCAATAATCTTAAGCAACAGCAACTGCACACACAAAGCAGACTGCTTTAAGTATAACATGAAAAAGCACTGTTCATGTTGTTTTTAGGATTATGTGTTTTAATTACAGCCCTTCACCCTCCTTCTTGCTTTGTAATTGAATTTCCTTTTATCTTTAGAAAGCTAACTTTATTCATAAGAGGCTGTGGATGGCAGAGTTCAATCCTTTCATTGCAGAGTCCTGAGGTCTCCCACTGCTTTCCAAGATTTCATTCACATTTTGTTTTAAAAAGGTTTCAGTTCAGACTAGAAAATATGTTTTTAATAGGAAATAAATGCCTATCTAAAGGAGGGACATTATAATGGCAACTAAAAAAAATCCACTATATATCCAAAGGGATCCCAGAAATATCAATGTTCTGAACTCATCACAAGGCTTAGAAAAATTCTATTCAACCATTAGATATTTAAGGGACACACTTAATTACAGGCTATTTGAAATTGCAGATTTGGGTACTGTAACATGTTCTTCGCTCTACCTGTAAGACTCAAGCAGCCTCACAAAGACAAGCTGGCTTCAACACACTGCCACTGCATCGCTAGCGCACTCCCCTGACTGGCTGGTTGCCTGACACTTCACTTTTCACGTGAAAAGAAAACCCTTTTCCTGCTATCCTCACTCACCGTGCAGAACTTGGCCACTAGTTCAATTCCACTGCCAGGACTTCTCCTAACGACATGTCCAAGCAGCAATAATAAAGAGGCTTAAAGCACAGGCATACAGTTACTTTGCACCTTACAGACTGGATTACTTAATACACTTCGGGTGTTAATGCAGCACTTGAGCCTTTACAGAAAAGTGTGTAAGTTTCATAACGTGCTGAGAAAACATTTTGAACAACAAAGCTTTAAATGTGGCATTTTAATTTTAGAAAACTGAGAAAAACATAACACACCGGCCCGGCCAGGAAGCCAATACAGGCCTTGGTGGACTGATTAATTCTGAGAGACTTCAGGCATCAACACAAATAATCCTCAAAAGTCCCCGCATTTGATCTTGAAACATCTTGAACCAACCGTGATCTTCAAACCTCTTGACGGGGAGCCACATGGCCACCTACTTTCACTGTAGCTCATGAACCGTTCCTGCATTATTCAGTGAAATGCTGCTTTAACTCACTAAAGCTCCATTTGAGTCACTACAAAGACTCCATCACTCTGCACATACAAACTATGCTGGCAAAACATGGCCTTCCCCTGTATCTTTTCCTCCTAAATGGAATTACAGTATTACGAGCTGTGCTAAATCATGGAATTCTCTCTCCCTGGGCAACGCCACAAAAATACGGCCTTGTTTTTTGTTATTGCTCATTAACTGATGTGCTTCCTTCCCATTTCTCCCTTCAGAAAGTACTGAAAGCTTAAAAGAAAAACAAAAAAACAACAGCTTTCAACGATACAAATTTCAAATCACAAGAACATTAACAGGCCTAAAGGCCTAAGAACAGCGACAGCACAGGGTTTTAGTGAAGAGCTAGCAGTAAGTGATGATGTTCTTATTACCCCAGGAGTGGTAGAATTACATGAAAATCTGTTCTCATTTTAAGATTTTTTTTCCACTTCTGTTTATACAGAGAGAAAACCAAGAATTGAGCCCTAGGGCTCAAAAGACAGAGTGCAACTGAAAAAAAGATTCCTCTATTTTTAGGAGCACAATTTCAAAGCTTGATCCTGACATCACTGGCATATTTACACTGTTGTAAAAAGTGTTTTCAAATTCAAACATATTTCTTTTTCATTGAATTATTCTTGCAGTGCCATCCCAGCGAAGTTCAGTGGATATTTTTCAGGCATCACACTGCTGGCACACGCAACCTTATTTCTGTTGTTGACATATAAATACAAAAGAGAGATAATACTCTTCTATTCAACTTCCATTTCAACTTTTGAATCAATAGTTGTGATTATTAAATCAGAATTTTAATTTTACAGCAGGATGTAATAAAAAACCGTGCCTCAGAAAAATCAAAGGCTACTCTTGTCCTGAAAACACTACCTTATGAAGGCTTCTAGATTTTCTTCCCGTGTCAATATTCTGCATCTAATGGTAGACCCATGGAAGTCCTTAAGAGCTGAAACCACCAGAAATACCTGTATTTATTATGATCGTGTGCTTCTGCTGTGAGATTCCATTTTAAATGTACTCTTGATTAAATGGAAAAGAAAATCATTTGCCTGGTTGTGTTTAAGAAACATCTCTGCTGACAGCCCGAATCTGTTTTGATTTGCTCTGCATAGGTATGGAGTTGCTAGCAAAACATTAAGCGGAAAGTGCAGTGTTGGATGTAAATTACACCATCTCACACTTAAGTGCTGCTCTCAGCTACGACTGGAAACTGCACAGACAAGCACTGCCATGATCACTTCCAGGAGTAACGAGAATGTAAAAAAATGAATTATCAGAGGTCTTTGCAAAGCAAGTACGTAAACAAAGTGAAGAACTGGTCTAGAAAAAGATGCTCCCTAAAAGCCTTCCAAAGCTGAGGTCAACACTTCTGTTATATCCAAACTTGGTTCTTGTAAGGTACTTGTTAGCCCTTACAGTTACAGGAAGAGTCTTCTAAACACACAAGATTAAAAGCTTGTTCTTCTACACCAGGGCTGGGCATACCCAGAAGTGGTGAATGGCCACGAACAGAAAACTGCTGAGGTACACAGAAACACTCATTAACAGCAAAATGAAATCACTTTCCTGGCTTCTCGTTTCAGCAATTTCCAACATATTTAATACCTTATATGTGGAATATATTTCCACTGTGGGAAGCTCTGAGCACCTTTAATTCTCATTCAGTTTCTTCAACACAAGTTAAGAAAAGCAAACATCTTGCAAGCTTGGTGTCCAAATTCACAATATTGTCTTTCCAGGAACTACTACTGGCCACAGAGACTTGAATTGTTTTGGAGCATTTTCTGGAAGATCTTCTCATACTTTAAAGTCTGATTATAAAGACAAGAAGTAATGATAGAAATAAAAAGTAATTTTTCACAATACCAGGAGGATTAACGAGTCTCTACCAAGCCCTGCTATTCAAGAGACGCACACAAACACGAAATAAGTGCAAAGCTTTAAGATAATACAGAACTATTTGAGAGATGAAAAATAAACATTGTTTGCTAAGAACTTGCAGAAGGATAATAGAAGATGAAATTAAGACAGAATAGTAGGACAAAGAGAAAGAAATAACCTCACCTAAACAATGAGATCTAAATTAGCTACTGCAACTCAGGATTTTAAAATTGTTACAACTAATTCTCTTGGAGCGGCAATTCCATACTCATTAAGAGCCCCTAGGAATGGAGCAGAAAACAGAAAACACTGTATTACTATTCCAGAAATCCAGAGCACCTTGAGACAGCAGGTAGTGCTGGTGTCAAACAGCCATGACGAGACTAGATGATGTACAAAAAAGGTATCAAAGAAGATTAGAGACTTGAAGTACTATACTGAGATGGATTCAGTTTTATAGCAAAGTTAATAAATACCCAGAGCCAGAAAGAACAGTCCTGCCCAGTCTAGCACTGCACACACACAGGCTGTGGAGAGGCTTCAGTGTCTTCTGTACAATAAAACCAGTTCCTTCTTTGAGCTGGACAGCACAACTATGAAAGAGTACAATAAAGATGTGTAAAATAAAAACTAGTATGAAAAAGAAGAGTAAGTAAAGGTTATTCACTGTTTCTTCTACCACAAGAACCAGAAAACACAAACTGAAGCACCTTTTCACATTGCACACAATTAAACTGCAGTCTCAAAACCACAGGAAGCTGTGGATTCAGAAAGGATTTGACCAACTGGCAGAGAACAGGTCAAATCACTGCGTCCCACGCAGCCACACAGCCACGTCACCGACTGCAAGAAGGATCGTGCTCTACTTTGCTGCTCCTTATCCTCATTTCAAAAGGTTCTTGAGGTGAGACATGGACTAGGTGTCCTACTGGTCTGACACATTACAGCAATGGTTATGCTCATCATAACTTCAGCAAGACTTGAAGCCACCTCTCTTCCAGCAACGCAGGGAAACGTCTCAGCCACCTCCAACAGACACCTCACTGGTACTCTTCTTCCAAATCCCACTGCTAAGGTAGGAACTCAGAAGGGTTAATTTTATATGTTAAAGTGGATTTTACCATTCCATTTGTCAGAAAGCAAGTTTTTGCACTGTGACAAGGCAGATTTCTCCTTTTTGAGCAGATAATCAAGAATTCATACACTATTAGTCTTTGAAATCCAAAATACACTGCTTGTTTCAGAGGCCCTCCCAGTCTGACCATTGTAACCACCCAACCCAGCTTTCTGAAAGGATACCTATTTAGAAACATCAATGCTGCTATTTTTCTATAAAGGTGCCTCTGTGAGCTGACAGGCAGTTATATTGTACTGTTATATTATCTATCACTCACATTTGCATGTAATAATGATCAAGACTGACAAAGCATATTTTGATGTCACTATCTACTTAACAGCACAAAAGAAGAGCATTTATATAAATTGCTTTAAATAAAAGCATATTAAACTATGTAATATCACAATTTCTCAATAACCTAAAAATCATTCCCAGTAAGATCCAATCACTGTTTGGATACAAAGTATAAATGCAAAAGATTAAACCTGAATATTTAAATAAAAAACAAAGCTTTCCTACAAAAAGATAGTTTCTGTATTTCTTACTGGATAATCATTACGATTGTAATTTATGTCAAGTTGCTTTTAGATGGAAATTGGAATTGGAAATAAAAGCTGCACTTTAGTTTTACTTAGCTAAGTAATATTCTTACCTTAAAAGTACATACAGAGAAAGCAGATACAAAGAACAGTATTTTGGTTTTCGATTTAATAAGTACATAGAGTTAAACAAAAAACATCACCTGCAATCAAGAAAGTTGATTTTTATTCTTGTTACCTTGTCCTCCCAGCTATTATGCTCTTGTCTTATTTTTATACCCTGATTTGAAGACGAAGAGGCAATCTTCCCTGATTTTTCAGTCTCCAGTCACTATCACTCACTTACATAAGCTGAACTGCTTGAAAAATCAAAACCAGATGAAGCAACTGTTGGACACACTCCCTCTACATTTGCAGCTAGGCTAGAATTATCTAGAACCAGCCTGTTATCACAATAAACTCTGGATTCACATACCTTGCCAAGCCACTTCCCTAAATACACTGGTTTTCATTAAGAGGAGTGACAAAATACATGCTGAAATTTGCTAGAGAGTAAGTTCAAAAAAATAAGATTCGGCCACAACAGGAATTCAAATTTCAGTTCCTCCACCCCACCCCGAATCTGTTTATAAAGTTTAACAAATAACTTCAGACATAAAATAATCCCCGTAAAAAGCAGACTTTTGCTCTTGGCCGTGGACTAAAAAAGCTTTGCTGATAACTTGATTAAGTCTTATCTTGCAAATAAGGAAGAAAAAACTTTCCTGAAAGAGGGGAAGATTTTCACACACCTGTGTCCATGGTCACATTTATTTAAAAGAAGTTGATTAGTTAGATTCAATTAGTTAATTAGTTCTATACATGTCACACCACCGACTGATCCTGCACTTTCATTATTTCTGAGGGCCATTAGTTTAACCATCATGGTAACACTTTAAAGAGCAATGAGCAGAGTTAACCCTGGACGGAATCACTGCCTTCCTCAATAATTTCTCTTTTAGGATCCACATTATGTGAATTCTGCTGATCTGACTGCAAGAAAGCATCCCGGGTTTTCACCCTGCCTGTCTGCTGGGCATTTCCTATCCTGACATTTCTTTCAGGATTTTGTTGTACAGATCTTGTCATTTGCATTAAAACACCACTCGAACAGTTCAGTACTTACACATGGATGGGGGCATATTTGGAACTCAACATTAGGAAAAAATAGTAACTAATATATATGGAGAGAAAGCCTGAAGCCTGTATATATAATACATACATCTGGTAGGCTTCAGTAGCATTTCTCAGCATTGCTTAGAAACACCACAGCTTTTTCAGCATCACATCCTCATTCTTGGAGCAAAGTTAATGGGCACTGAGGCCAACGGTGGCCTCCTTTCAAGAGGAGATGCTTTGACAAGAGAGAAAAATGCTTACAAAAAATCCACCCTAGTTTCAGACAAGGCTTTACAGTATAATGGAGTTTCACAGTCCTTAGATTTAAAATACTTTTTATGTTTTATGATTGCAAGACAAATAACTTCTTTTTTTTTCTTCTTTTTAACCAGAGGCCATGGCTCCCCACGCACCGAGCAAAGAGCCAAGCACACACGCTCCTACAATCCCTGAAGAGCCAAATATTCCTAAAGGTATTTACTTCAGTCCAGTTACAAAAACAGAAAAAATACTCCAAATGAAAAGGAAAATCTTACATTTATACATGTTTTCACAGGTCAAGAGTCCAAGAAAGAGATAAGAAATGTGAGGGCATCACTCACTCCAGTCCGGAGAGGTGAGACACCCACAGCACTGACAGAGCCATCTGTAATAAACGTGCACCCAGCATCCGAGGGGAAGTGCCCTCACTTCCTGGCTTCATCGGCTCCTTCTGGAAACAATGACAAATCTGAAGGTGCTATTTATGGCTTTCTCTCACCCATCCCCAGAAGAAATAGAGACTACAGCCTCCAGATACATCAAGATGGAATTAATCTTCTTCAATCCACTTGGTATCTACTTCAATATCACTGCTCCAGTCCCTTACATCCTTGAAAAAGATGAAGTGACAAACAGCAAAACCTTGCAGGATTCCCCACCACCACCATTGCTTTCAATGAATGACCCAATTCTGCAAGACGGAGTACATCTTGAGATATGCTGAGAGCCCTTGACTCCAATCAGCCCAAACAGGAGAGGAGCTCACTCAGCCCTTACTCTTCAAGAAAAAAAAAAATCCAAGATGCATCTTCTGCCTCTCATTTGTGCTCTAAGAGAATCTCAAAACTGGTTTAACATCTGCATCATTTTTAGATAACATCAAATTCCACTAGTCTCCTTCCCAACTCATCTGTTTGAAGAAAGAGATCATTCCTGTAGTGAATGAGAGTGTCCTCAAGTGTAGCAGCAAATAAACCAGAGTAAATGAAGTGCCACAGCAATATAAACGATGACCTTAAAAACCAGCAAGCTGCTGCTCAGGGTGACTTTAGGAACAATAATCACATTTTTAATGTCCACAAAATCTGAAGAAATTGTGAAGATTACCTCTGTAACAAGCAACTCATCTGAACTGCAGGTAAGCATTTGGAATCAGTTCACCTGCCAAATCTAAATGAGTGAAAATAGCCAAAATAAAACACGCACGGCACTCACCCACTTTAAATGAGGGCCAAACTCCTATTTGAGCATTGTTTACAAGAAGTAATCTGTGCAGCAAAAAGGTAGTGTCATTTAAGACTCTTCTGCCTTAGGTAATGAAAGACAGCTTGAAAGAGCAGAAATCCCAGTATTAGTCAGGCATCTACAGAAGAGGTGGCTCTTCTACTACAACTCTTGATGGAGTCCTCTCACTTCGGGCTTTAACATTATTGCTTAAACCTGGATTTTCTTAGGAAACCAGGCTCCTTCGATTAATTTGAAATGTTGGCATGTGCACAGTTTTCTGCCTATCCTCTCATGACTTCATCAAACCCAGTCAACAAAGTGTGACAGAGGGGCAGGGGTCTCAATAATATTAAGATCCTATGAGTGTTGAACTAGGACGCTTATTTCCCCAAGGAAAAGAAATGTACACATCACTGTCTCCACTGAAAGAAAGACTAGTGCAGATATCACAGAGAATGCAGAAGAGGTAAGAACGGAAAAAGTGGACAGCGTGACAGAGGAAGAAAGAGACCCTGGGACCAGGGCTTCCTTAGTCCTGTGGCTTGCAGGCTTTGTTTATTTGCACAGTTCCCAGCTGTGTCTGTAGGTGATAATCCAACACTACCAAACCAAACAACACAGAATGCTACCCCTAAGACTTACTGCTTCCCACCTTTGAAGTGTTTTTAAAGCATTCATCTAGGACTCTGTAATGACTACGCAGCTTCACATTAGTTAAAATACACTAATTTCCCAGAGACGTGGGGAGTTACCTGGAGAGTCCCAACTAATATGCAGAATATCTTGTTCCAGCCTAAGCTCACACCCTCCCTTCTCACAGGGGAACATTCGAAATACTCAAACAAGCGATTCCCCGAAGAGATGCCCTATTAAGAATGCAGAGTAGAATTCATGTTGTAATACTTCAATTCAACAGACCAGCCTTTGCTATGTGCACTTAAAAACTACAATCTCATCCATAAGATAGGAGCATAATAATAATATTATCATTAATAATAATTATACTTCTCCCACCATCACCACCAATCCACAAAGTTTGTCAGCAAAGTCCAGGAAAAGACAGGAAAAACCAACAGACATAGAGAGTGAACACAAAATGTGTATGCATCTTATATGCACTGAGTCTTGCTTTTGTTAAAAAATATATCCTGTACCCTGAACCAAAGCCATTTTAAAATCAAATGAGCAATAACTGACATCTCGATGTTTCTTTCATAGGCTTTATCAATATAAAGAAAATCAAGCAGTGGAAAGAATTATGGATTAAAGTTAGTAAAAATATATAACTACATAAAAATACCATTACACTGATGAAATAGCTTTTAAAATAATAATACATTAATATATAATTTACTTTCATTTAATAATATATTTCATTTAATAATATATTAATATAAAATTTACTTTCATTTTCAACTTTTGCTAAACTTGGAAAATGCAAACTGCTAAATCTCTGCTTCGAGATCTTGCATACTAATACAGCCTTTGCCTTCAGGACAATTTCAGCAAACATTTGAATCAAAACAAAACAAAATATATCAGCTCCCACCTCCTTACTTTTCAAGTAATCTTGGGAGGAGAAAAAAAACACACAAAAGCTTCAGATATAAACAACACCCACCTCAAGTTTAAATCTATGACCTAAAAACTGATAGCCATTGCCCAAAACCCGAAGGAAATGGGCACAAAGTCAAGTCCGCTACCAGCAGCAACACTGATGCTCAAAGCAAAGACAACAGAAAAAATCTGCTAATCATCAAGCGAGATGAGTCAGATGGACGGCACAAAGGAAAGACTTCACAGTTCCAGAAAACATTTGTAACTTACCCAGGCTGCACAGTTTTAAGTCAACCATCAGTCTACAAGCTACAGAAATGCACATTAAAAGGTCAAGAAACCAAATCTGAAGACTATTCTGTAACGCCAAGACTGCCGTGGTGAGATGGGAACATGGATGTAAAGCAAGCCCTGTGGGTTTGAGTATGAAAAGCTCTCTGCCCCAAACACCCCTCACTAAACACCTCCCAGGTTTCACTTTCTTCTGTGCTTAAAGGACACTTTGGTGAATTCAACACCGAGTCATTTCCCTGTCGGTGTGTTCATGTAATTAAGATGCCACGTGGCTGAAGTGCATCACTTGTAGGACAATTACTGAAGTCAGGCCAGCACAAAGTGACTGTGTCGACGTCTGCATCACAGCACGGTGATCACACCATGGCCAAACTTCTCAAGTGGGAGCACAGTAATGATAGTGAAAGTAATTCCCACAATAAATAGAGAGGATTCAAAAAGTGAGCATGACAGAAAGGCTAAGGTGTAGAGCTGCCACTGCTCTGCCATGAAACTACACCAACAAACCCCTGCAATGTGTTACCAAAACACAACATGATGAACCTATTCCTGCAATGCTCTTTAATGTCTTCCCCAGGAGACAGGCAGAGGGTTCCCAGAATGAAGAGATTACACGATGCCAACTGTATCAGTCATTAACACGTCATCTTACACTTAACCCACCTTCCTTCTCCATACGGCAATCACCCAAGAGATCTGCCACGCTTAAGAATCAGATAATTCAATACCAGCAAATTAATAGTAGAGGGGGGGGAAACTGCACAGGAAAAACCATATGGATCAATAATTACTAAGATCTGCCACCGTTTCTCAGCTATCTATCTTGCATCGCTGTCTCCTGCAGAGAATGTCCATGACATCCTTTAACAGAACGGGATAAAGTCTTTCAGTGTACCTGCCCAGCAGAGGCTTACACCAGCCAGGAGCAAAGCCATCCTCCCTACACTTCCACGCTAGGTCTTAAGTATGAGTCATAAACAAAGGCAGGGTGAGATCTACCAGTTTTATTTTGTTGTCTTGTCTTTTCCAGAAGCATCTTCCTAACACAGGTTCTGAAAAGAGTGAGATTTCATCCTCATCCTTCAATCTCAGCAACACAAACCAGAAGTAAAAGAGGAAATGGCTGACTTGGAGGCAGGAAGCCCTCTAAGTCTTCTTCCTACAGATGATCTTTTAGATAGATAGACACTTTTTAATTCTTTTTTAATTGTAAAACCCACATCACTAGTAGCCAACAGACATGAAACCTTTGTTTTCACAGTTAATGGATACATTTTAATCTCGACATTGATTTGCTTTGCCCAAAAAGCCGGCTATTTTGAAAAGGCAATCCCAGACCTTGGCCAGATCAGGGTTCTGCGCTGCCGAGTGCTGTAGATGCTACAAGTTGGAGCCTCTGTTCCAGCAAGAACAAGACTACTTCCCATTAACAACTTTTCCTCTTCCAAACCCCATGTCTCTGACCAGCTCACACACCTCGTAAGCCTGCAGTAAGTTGCAGAGCAGTGATATTTCTGAAGTCCCAAGGTGGGTTACCACTTTCTCCTGCCCGACTCTTGCACCATGAGCCTTACACTCCGCCGTAGGGAGACGTTCGCTATGGAAACCCCCCGGGGCTGCCAGCAGCAGCCAGCTCCCAGGAAGGAACAAGCAGCAAAGGACCAAGGTAGGCCTTTCTTTTCGCTGTAAAACCTCTCCCACCAGGATTCTGCTGTCAGAGTGGGTAAAACTGTCAGACACCAAGGTTACCGTGTAGAACCATCTTCTCACGGCAACAAGTTTCCCCGAAGCAGCTGTGATTGTTCGCTGAGCACACGTGTGGCTGTGCAAGGCAGCGCTCCCCGTGCCCAGCAAAGGGCCCCGTGCGACTGCGCTACGGACGCAGTTAAAAATTCACCATTCACTGCCGCCTTGTTTTTCTTCTCCTTTCATTATTTCCACTGCGGAGGGGGCGGGGGGAGCCCCGCTAACAAGTTTGCGAAAGCCACAGACGGAAAACTTGCAGAGCCCTCCCCGGGCGGGCATCGCGCCCTCCCGCCGCCACCGGCGCTGCCCGGGCGGGCCCTCC
>VZRW01009990.1:84344-94800 GCA_013398125.1 Aegotheles bennettii | reverse complement strand
GGAAAATCATGGAACAGATCCTCTGNGGAACAGATCCTCTGAGAAGCTATGCTAAAGCACATGGAAGACAGGAAGGTGATTTGAGACAGCCAGCATGACTTCATCAAGGTCAAGTCTTGCCTGCCTAGTGGCTTTCTATGATGGAGTGACTACAGCTGTGGACAAGAAAAGTGTTACAGATTTCATCTATCTGGGACTTCTGTAAGGTCTTTGACACAGTGTCCAACGACATCCTTCTCTCTAAGTTGAAGAGATGTGGATTTAATGAGTTCAGTGGATGAGGAATTGTTTAGATGGACACACCCAGAGGATAGTGGTCAACAACTCAATGTCCGGATGGACATTTGTAATGATTGATATCCCTCAGGGGTCCATGTTGGGACATATGGCACATCAGTGACATATTGGAATTGAGTGCATGTTTCACAAGTTTGCAGATGATACCAAGCTGAGCAGTGCAGTTGACATGCCTGAGGGTTGGATGTCATCCAGAGAGACCTGGGCAAGCTCAAGAAGTGGGCCCATGTGAACCTCAAGAAGTTCTATAAGGCCAAATGCAAGGTCCTATACCTGGGTCCCAGTGACCCCCAGAATCAATACAGGCTGCGGGATGAAGGGTTTGAGAGCAGCCTTGAGGAGAAGGACTTGGGGATACTTCTAGGTGAAAGCCTCAACATGAGCCAGCAATGTGCCCTCTCAGACCAGAAGGCCAACTATATCCTGGGCTTCATGCAAAGGATTGTGACCAGCAGATCAAGGAAGGTGTTTCTGTGTCCATCTCTGGGGTGCTTAGTACAGGAAAGTCATGGACCTGTTGGAGTAGATCCAGAAGAGGGCCGCAAAAGTGATCAGAGGTATGGAACACCTCTCCCATGAGGACAGGCTTAGTGTTCAAGAGAAATCTTATTGTGGACTTTCAATACTTCAAGGGGGTTTAAAAGAAAGATGGGGACTGCCTTCTTAATAGGGTCTGTAGTGATCGAACAAGGGGTAATGTTTTTAAGCTAAAAGAGGGTAGATTCAGACGAGATACAAAGAAGAAATTTTTTACAGTGAGAGTCATGAAACACTAGCACAGGTTGCCTAGAAAGGTGGTAGATGTCCCATCCCTGGAAACATTCAAGATCAGGTTGGACAGGGCTCTGAGCAACTTGTTCTAGTTGAAGATGTCCCTGCTCATTGCTAGGGGGTTTGAACTAGATGACCTTTAAAGGTCCCTTCCAATCCAAACTATTCTATGATGATTAATGTTCAGACTTGTTCCACTCCCAGTGCTCCATCATACTCCAAGCACCAGAGACAAAATAACAAGTTTTAAACATGGTATGAGAGAAACTAAATGGAGAAGGTGTAACCTTAAAACTATCTCCCTCACCATTATGAAAGAACAATAAGTGAAACAATTAATTTATAATTTGCAAGGAGGTTGGAAAAGCAGAGAGATATAATCTATGAACATAAGTAGTTTTTCGTAGAAGAAAAATTTCCTTAAACACAGTACATATGGAGCTGAGTACTACACGTCAGCTCCTAGACCTATTCAAAAGATATAAACATGGAGGAGTCTGAATGGCAATGAATCTGTATGAGAATCTTCTATTATGCAGGAAGCTTCAATAAATCACATCTAACATGAAATATTCGTTTTCAGTTACAGAAAATATATAACAGAAGAGATTTCTTGGAGTTTTTTATGATTTATCTATATTTTTTATAATTGATGTAAATATTTACCTTTGGAAACACTTGAAATTACCAAATTCTGAGAATTCTGGAATCCACAAGAAGAAACAGACATAAAACTAAAGTTTGAACCTTGAAAAATTTCAATTGGACTTCAATATAGCCACATATTTTTTGGCTGTAGCCAGGCATTTGCTCCAGTATTTGAATAAAGACAGCTACCTATCTGCAGAAAATGCTAGCTTGTAAGCAGGACTCACCTTGCAGACAAGTTCTGTGCTGAGTGAAAACAAACTAAACTTCAAGGAAGATACCCCCTCTGCTCGCACAAGGCTGCCACTATGGGACATACCTTCTGCCACTGCAGACACTGGCATTATGACAGGTCCTTCCTTGATCTGGTTACCCCAATTTGGTTGCATTTCTTTATCCATTGAGAGCTGCAGAATTACCATGGTGCCATCCTCAGGGAGATAACATAGAGTTTTCTTTTCTGCCAAACTACTACTATGTTGAAGTCCATGGTGAAACAAATATCCACCCTGAAGCTTATGGAGGACCTCACACTGGAGCAGGTATCTTGAAAGAAGCTGCAGCCCATGAAGAGTCCATGATGGAGCAGACTCCTGGCAGAACCTAAGCCCCCATGGAATAGAACCCATGCAAAAGCAGGTTTTCTGGCAGAACTTGTGACCCCAGAGACAACCCACACTGGAGCAGTCTGTTCCTGAAGAAAGCTCTGTGAAAAGGACCCAGCTTACAGCAATCTGTGAAAAACTGCAGCCTGTGGGAGCGACCAACCTTAGAGAAGTCCATGAAGGACCATGTCCCATGGGTCTGACCCCATGTTGGAGCAGGGGCAGAGCATGAGGAAGAAGGAGAAGCAGAGGCAACACATAATGAATTGACCAAAATCCCCAGTCCCTGTCCTCCTGTACTGCTCACTGGGAGGAAGTAGGGAAGTCAGGAATAAAATTGTGCCCAGAAAGAAGGGAGGGGTGGGAGGAAGGTGTTTCAGATATGTTTTAATTTTTCATTATCCTACTCTGATTTTCTTGGCAATAAGTTAAATTAATTTCTCAGTTTTATCCATGAGAGTAACTGCTGAGTGATCTCCCTCTCCTTATCTTGACCAATGAGCTTTTTGTCATATTTTGTCCCCCTGTCCTGTTGGCAAGAGGGAGTGATAGATCAGCTTGGTGGGCACCTGGCAATCAGCCAAGGTCAATGCACCAATAGTTGCACAGTCCAGTTTTTAAATCATTGAACTCTTGTCTTAATGTCTATTGGTTGGCTCTGAATCTTCACCATTACAATGTAAAGGAACATTAACATTTCTGGTTTGGATGTGTGGATTTTGTCTGAACTTAGCATGAGTTGATTCTAAATGATAAACATTTGAGTTTAGCCTGGTTTTTTATTTGTTTGGGTTTTTTTGACCTATTAGACAGCTGCAGAAAATCTAAGAATAGAGAAAACTCAGTACATAATTTTTTATATCATATAACTTCAGAACCATCAATATATAGATCAATAAATGGGAGGCCTTGATTAATAGACTGAGACCTGATGTGGTGTTGAAACAAATACCTTTAGCAATGACAGCATATTTGGAAGTGGATTGTTGGAAGTGGGAAACCAGTGATAGCCACCAAATCAACTTGATGTACATCAGGCATATCTGAGACTTCACACATTGTGGAGTGATTTGCTGGAGGAGCCATTTGTCATAGCTCCACTTGGTTAGAAAGTGGCTTGGGTTTTCAAATGTTTTACTTATATGTGAGCAGGACCTATCACGAGCAGGTAAAGCTCTTATGAATGTCTATGAAAGGCACAAGTTCTGAGTGATGGCCTGGGAGAAGAGTGCCTTCCAGGATATAAAAAATATAAAGCAAAGATGTTTATTAATTTTCATTATCTGTGTGAATTAGAAATATAAACAATTTGTGGACTTTATCTTACAAAACTCGTTAATAGGTGTTTGTTTAATGTTGCCTTTGTGCATACTGTCAAAAATATTTGATTAAAATTATTCTATGTATATTTTTGCAATTGAAAATGAAAGCCTGCCTCTGACAAGTACTGACTGAGAGAAGCTCAGTTATTGCCTATTACCTTTGGGAAAGGGAAAGGGAAGGGAAAAGGGAAGAGGAAGGTAAGGGGGAAGAGGAAGGGGATGGGAAAGAGAAGGTAAGGCAGAGAAGAGAAGGGCAAGGCAGGGCAAGGAAGGAAAGCTACAACTAACAAATGAAGATAGCAAAGATTAATCATAACATACATTATAGCAGATCAATCCTTCCACCCTCTGAGGTGATTTTAGGGTTGAAATATGCTCATGTTATTTCATAGATCACTTCATAGCAAGCAAACAGATTTATTTCAGCTCCTTCTATATTAAACATGGTTGTATTTCATTCCCAGTGATTCCCATGCAAAAGAGTACACAAGTGGCTTTACTCATTTGGTTTCCATTGCTTCACAGAGGAGAGAATGTGCCCACCTCCTATTAAAGAAAAGGTTATTTAATTTGGATTATGTGCAACTATTTGTTTAAAGACCACACCCAGAGGACAAACCTCACTAAAATAGGTAAATCAAGAGCAGCCTTCTTTAAAATAGAAAAGTAGGAGGAGTAGAACAATTCTACAAGGGTTCTCTAGTAGACAACAATAAGGCAAAAAGGAGGAGGAGGTAATTCTGATCCTAAGGTGAAAGGGAGAGCTTGATCATCACTGGCTATAACTTTTTAAAAACACAGGGTAAAATTAGTTCTTCTAAGTGGTAATGTAATTGTGTTAAAACTATTTTTTGTCTTCTTCTGTCAAATTAATTTAATTTCTTTTCAAGAAGGGGAATGCAAACCTCATGCTTTGTAAAGATGTTACGTGTTTTAGGGACACCAAATATATTATTTTCTAAAAGATATATAATAAAAATATTGGAAATGTTCTCTTGAAAGATGTACATTATTGTTCATGCAAGTACTTCTAGATTGGAAATAAAAAGATCATGCCTTAGTTCTCCATCATTGCATTAACAGAAGAATAATGAAATAATGTTGCATTTGAAACAGACACATCAAAGCAACAAATATTGTATAGTTAGTCCCAGAATTAGAGATGGTCTCAGTAACGAAGCAGAGATACATCTCTAAAGTTCTTTTTTCTTTTTCTTTTTTCAGTTTTCAATTTGTATATTAATGTGTCAAGACTGGGTGTCTTTCATATTTTGTGCTGGGCATTGATTTATTCCGGCTTGTAGAGTTGTGGAGTTGTGTTTACCTTGGTAAATGGCAATGTGTTGCAATTAAGTTTGCAGGATGGGAGAATCTGCTGGGGTAAGTTATAGTTCACATACTGACTTTATCGAAGGAAACAAGTAGATAATAAAACTCTGAAAAATTACTAAAGGTATCAGTGAGGAAGGTGGACCTGACCTGAAAATCTGGAAAACATAGAATGTGAGAGGATCCTGAGGATCAAAAGGAGAGGAAAATAACCTTTCTAAAGTAGATTAAAATTAGTGACAACAATAATGCCTATACATAGGAGATTAAAGTCCTCCACTGTGTGTGAGATGCTCTTGGTATGTAATACACATATGCTTCAGCTTTCTGTCTTTACACCAGCCAGACTCTACCACCTCAGTTGCCATCTCTCAGTTTAGGTTACCATTGATACTATTCATACTAGTATAGAAGAGGCCTGTGGACAGGAGTTCTGTTGGAGGGCAAATCTGCTTATAGAGGTAGGAGAGGAGGGAAGGTGAAAAGCACTGATCTGTGATAAACGGTTTGTAAAATAAATAGGCAAATAAATAACTTCATTTGTATATTTAGTATTATTCTACTTGGTTCTGACAGGTGGAATGTTTCAAAGATGTTGTATAAGTGTTTGGGATAGAGTTAATTTTCTTCATAGTATCTTATATGGTGCTGCATTTTGGATTTGTGTTGAAAACAGTGTTTATATCATACCAGCATTTTACCTATTGATGAGCAGTGCTTACAAAGAGTCAAGGTCTTTTCTGCTTCTCACACTGCCCTGACAGTGAATAGGCTGGGGGAAAAGTCGGTAGAGAAGAATGCTGAGACAGCTGACCACAGCTGTACAAAAGAATACCCCATACCATAGGACATCGTATCAGCAATAAAATTTGGGGGAGGGGGGAAAACATGCCAGGGCTGCTATTGCTCAGGGACTGACTGGGTATCTGTTGGCTGGTGGTGAGCAAGTGGAGGGGATTTTTTCCATCATTTGTTTTCCTTTCTTGGTTCTCTTTGGATTTGGGCTTTTTGTTGTATTATTATTATTTATATATTTTTTTTAATTATTAAATTGTCTTTACCTCAACCCAAGAATTTTCTCACTTTTACTATTCCAGTTCTCTTTTCCAGAGTTGAACCACAATAGACACAAATGAAGTTTTAGTGTCCATCCACTACTGAGAGAGATTGAGTTGATTTATGAATCAAGACTGTCCAGTGAAAGAAATTATTGTCTTGCCAAGGTGACTGGATATATAGTCATATTTTGAATGGAATAACAGCCACAGAATTTTTTAGCCAGTGCTTGATTTAAATATTATTTTCTTTAGGCTTTGGAACTAAACAAAACATTCTTGTTTATAGGCACATAAAATCAACTCTGGAGAGCTCAATTTTGACATTTTTTCTCATGTGTAAGACTTTTTTCAATAATTACTTTTATTAATAGCCTGCAACAATGTACAAAATATCTAGAGCATTAATTTTCATGGGAAAGACTACTGCTGTAGCTGCAACACCTTTATTGTTTTAATAACCCTTTACTTGCAGAGTGGTTGTGCACCTGCATATTTAACTGCATGCATTGTAATTGCATCATTCTCCAGGTGAGAGAATCTAAGACTTTTGACATTGGTATTCATTCAACTTTAGAAAACTTTAAATTTTTCATTTTTCTATTAAGAAATACATTTCAGCTATTGAACATTTGACCATCACACACACACAAAACCATGGATTCATCATGATCCGAAGAGTTATGCTTCTAATAAATCTTCTTCTCTTAGTCATAAAAACGATCTTTTGAGACAGTCTATTGATTCTATTGATCAGGTCAACAAATGGTCTTACTACAACAGGATTGATCACTTTCTTTTGTAGACCTCAGGTTACAAAAATTCTAAGTCCTTTTTTTAATGAGATCTGACAAGGAATCCAAATTTATTAAATATTCAGATTTTCCCAGAAGAATTTAGTTTTAAAACACCACTGGTGGCTTGTCAAAAGATCTCAGTGACAGTGGTTTACCTAAAGTGTTGCCAATTCAAAATAAAAGTGGAAAGCGTAATTTCAGGCAGTTGTGAAATCTGGGTTGAAAATAAATTGTTTAGAACATGGGAATAACATACTCTTGGGATCTCTGGAAGGCAAGGGTTGCACTGTACAATATCCACATTAGAACTTCTGAATGTTACTTTTCAAATAAATATTATGTCAGCTGAAATTTTCTGTCTCGAATTTTATTTTGGGCTAGGGTGAAGAAGAAGGTCAAGAAAGGTGGCAAAATGCTGCCCAGGTTAATTTAAGAGGTCAGAGAATCTAATTATTTGGATAACTACCTTATGGTCATGGTCAGATAGAGGGTGAATGCAACAATGAAATAATTGTTGATCTGTGCTCGTAGAGCTAAGGTGAGGCCAAGTGGCATATCAGAGTGCTGTACAAGGTACAAGGGTTGATCCTAAATGAATATGGGTGCAAAAGTAGATGAAGTATGTTAGATTTCTTCAGCAGTCTGTTGCTAAGATTGTTACATTACTCCAAGGATTAAACATTCAAGCTTACATTTTAACTGTGTTATAAAACCTGGGGTTTTTTGCCCATAGATTATTATTTGCATCTTGTACTCTGTATCTATTTAATCTGGACACTATTAACCTCCTGTCTTTTGAAATAACAGTGTTCCAAACCCTGGATGTTTTCTGAGGATCTATGATTTTTCTACAATAAAAAAATTTTTCACTGCTCAAATCTTCCCTTGACATGAGTTTTGAATAGGCATATGGAGACTTACATTTTTGTACTAGATGAGGCTTCTTTCATTTGCAATAAATTTTTCCACTGAAATAACATTTTAATTAAAAAAAGACAAAGAAAAACCTTTTTAACTAGGTAAAAATATTAAAAATAACACAGAAATTTTGTTAAATTAGTTTTAAAAACTGTTTAAGTACTGTAAACCTTACTGCATTTGACATTCCATTCTAAAACATGAAACTTTGCCATGTTTTTTTCCAAATAGTTTCTTATCTAAATAAAACATAGAGAAATATAAGATAATGAATCTAGAATTACGTTTCACTTTGTGTTTTAAGTCATCCAAGTTGCTTCCACTCCTCATCCTCAAGCTCCCTGTCCTGGTTCGAGAGCGCCAGGATAAAAATTTTCTAAGCTGTGAGGGCCCATGACACCCCAACTACTGCAGCCTGTTCATGTGGCAGTGACAATGGCGGAGAGCAGCTGAGCTCATGAGCAGGAGAGGATGGGTCAGGTGACCCAAATGGACCAATCACAGTGCTCCTTTCCATGGTGTTCAGTATAAAATTGCTGCTCTGGCTCCTGGCTGCTGTGGTTGCTGTGCTGTCAGGATTGGGATTGCTTTTTGTCACTGCTCCCTACAATGTTGGTGTTCTTACATCCTGTTTTCTTGCTGAAGAACAAGGTGCACAGAAACAGTTTGCCTTCCCCTACCTCCTCGAGTAGAATCAACACAGCTGCTCCGAGGTTTTGTGGACTGTTGTCAGAGACATTCGGTCTCAGGTATTCCCATTGGCTGNCCCTACAGCACTTAGTCACTGGGTGGTATGGAATTTGAGGAAAACTAGGATGACCCTGTACACAAAGAACCTTAAAAGTATGACCTTGCTAAATCTTGTGCGACCTGGGCAGAGCAACAAGCCCCCTTGTTTATCACAGGATGCATCTGAACAGGAGGTTTTGCAGAGGCAGGAACCCTTGTTCTCACCAATTAGATAACAAAATACTTGTGCAGTTCTTTGTTCCTTCAGGGACTGTGTTGTCCAAAGGTGACCTTATCCTCATTACCTGCAGAATGCATATTAAAGTTGACACCTCTGCATATGCTAATGAAGATTATAGCGAACATGCTATACACGTATGATTATAACACTCATCTCTCCACCCAAATCACAATACACATCACCTGAGGGTGGGAATCTGGTAGCTTTGGGGATAAAAGACAGAGAAGAGGATCATTAAGAGAGAGAGAGAAGAATCAGAAGACAGATGGACTAGTTTCTTCCTTCACCCCAGGCAGAGATATCTTCTGTGTAAGAGCCAGGCCTTTCACCTTTGGGTGGAAGTATCCCTGGGTTGTATTACTACAATTATTGCTAGTATTTTTAACATCAACTCGTAGTACTTGTGCAGTAAGTGTGTTTATCAATGGCAATTCCAAGCTTGTTATACATGTCACCTGAATAAACTCTACTTCTTTTCAACTTTGTGGATCTGTTTTGGTGCAAGTCCTTTGTGAGACTCTGAAACAGACAAACATTGACTCTAATAGGTGGTTGCACACACATGTAATCCTTTAGACATAAAGTGTTGACCAAGTCTGGGACTAGGATTGGATCCAGCCACACTCACCTAGACTCCTCTATGAGAGGGAGTTTAGAAAGCAAGGCGGATCTAGTCTGAACCTCGTGACTCAATGGGAAGGTCTTCTCCAGACACCTTGTAGACTCTTTTAAGTGACACAGATTAAAAAGGAAAGATATATTTATCAGGAATAAAAAAAATATTTTAAGTAATCACATTTCTGAAGAAACATGCGTAACAACTACATTTCTTTTCTCTCTCCTTTCAGTTTCTTTTTCTGTATGTAAAATGCAGTTTTACTGTGCAAGCATTACCCAGAATGTCATAAGAAGCATCTGAGTTGCAGAAAGATTTTTGTTCAAAGCTTATCTATTACTATGTCTTTAACATAGAAAGATCTGTATTGGAGAAGTCATGGAATTTATTACTAGTTCTTTCCACATGGACACACTGGCTTTTTTATTCATTACATTCCAAGTGACTTTTTGAGTTGTCCTTCCTTGTAGGAGATTATAGTGTTCAGAATCCGGGCAGAACTTCTTGTTAGTCTTTCAAATTTCTCAAGGGAAAAGAGAGAAAAAATCTCCACAAATGAAGTAGAGAAACAAAGTTCAAAGCTAATATTGTTTTCAGCATTCTAATAAAGATCACCATTTGTTTTTATAAGAAAAATTCCATGGCACATGGAAGTGTATCCAAAGCTATCTCATTCTGAACAGTGTCAGAAAGATAAATACCTGAATGTCACAGAATCACGCAGAATCACAGAATTTAAGGAGTTGGAAGGGACTTCGAAAGATCATCTAGTCCAACCCTCCTGCCAGAGCAGGACAACCTAGAGCAGGTCACACAGGAATGCATCCAGTCGGGTATTGAATGTCTCCAGGGAAGCAGACTCCACAACCTCTCTGGGTAGCCTGTTCCAGTGCTCTGTCACTCTTATAGTGAAAAAGTTCTTCCTTATGTTCACCCAGAACCTCCTACGTTCCAACTCATTCCCCCTTGTTCTATCACTGGACATCACCGAGAAGAGCCTGTCTCCATCCTCCTGACACTCACCATTTACATATTTATAAATATTAATGAAGTCACCCCTCAGTCTCCTCTTCTCCAAGCTAAAGAGACCCAGCTTCCTCAGCCTTTCCTCATAAGGGAGATGTTCCA
>VZRW01009990.1:52364-73348 GCA_013398125.1 Aegotheles bennettii | reverse complement strand
AAAAACTTGATTATCTGTGGACTTGTTTCAAAATAAAAATGGCATTGCCTGTGAGTTTGGAACCATGTTTTGGTCAGCCTTCAGAGATAAACTCTAGATGGTTTACACTTCACAGCTTCTCTGCTGGACTTTTTATATCTGGGTTGGTGAAAACATTTTTCTTGGTTTGGGTCTCCTCAGCAAGTAATCTTAGTGCTTGTCCTAATCAAGAAACCTAATGTAAAAGGACAAAATCACTAAAAATACTAGACATCAATATGGTAAAATACTGTTAAACCACATTGCAGAAATAGAGGGTATCACAACCACTGACACTGACAAATTCCCACAATACAGAGCCATCTCTTCCTCTTTCAGTTAGCCTACCCCTCCTTGGTAAAGCTTAACTTTATGCCACAGACAAGAAGGTATTGAGAAAACCATTCTACAGTGAAAAAAGTTTTACAAAGACTAAAAAAGTTACTAAGTTAAAAACATAGTTAATAATGTGATACTCCTGAGCCAAGAAATGTGGAATAATGAGAATATTGTGTAGCAAAACTTTTAAGAAACAGTTAGAAAAACTGGAAATTCAAAGTATTATATTCAGACCTAGAGTAAAGAGTAGTAAGAGTAGTGACTAGACAGATAACCATAACTTAAAAGTAGCTAAATTTTGAGAATACCTGACCTTGATTTTTCAGACTAAGAAATAATTTAAATGTTTGATTTATGCTTATTTGATTTATTTAATTTAATAAACGTCTGAAGCATATATTGCTATAATTGTCTGATTTTTAAGTACCTTTATGGAAGGGACAGAAGTGAACTGCCACAGATATTGTGACCACACAGGACAAAGGCAACTTCTATAGCAGTATACAGTGTGTCCTGTCTGTTATATGCAAGACAAAGTGAATTTCTAATGGACTACCAAGGTCCTGGTTTAACAGCCTCAGGATAAAAAGGTATTTATTAAAGATTAAAACCCAGTACATTTCAGGCCTTCAAGTTGCCCCTAATAATATTTTTATAGTCTTTTCTTCACTGCTGTCAGATGCAGACTGTCCAGATAGGACCTCAAAATAACTTGCCTATCTTTGGACATGGATTAGTGGCAGTAGAGAAACACAGATGTCATCCACACCATAACATGGTCTCAATGCTCATCCCTTGGTGCTTGTCCTCTCCCGTTGGCCTCTGGGCAGACAAATTATAGATCATAGAACATCTCAAGTTGGAAGGGACCCATAAAAGGATCATTGAGTCCAACTCCTTGCTCCTCATAGGACTACCTAAAATTAAACCATATGATGAAGATGATCATGTAAATGCTCCTTAACTCTCACAGTCTTTGTGCCATGACCACTTCCCTGGGGATCCTGTTCCACTGACTGAACATTCCCTCAGTCAAGAACCTTTTTCTAATGTCCAACCTGAACTTCCCCTAACACAACTTCATTCCATTTTCTAATGTCCTGTTGCTGGTCTCCAGAAGGAGAGATCAGCCGCTCACTGTGAGGATGTTGTAGACTGTGATGAGATCACCCCTCAGCCTTCTCTTCTTCATGATGAACGAGTGACTTTAGCTGCTCTTTTTAAGTCTTATCCTTGAGACTTTCTACCACCTTGGGTACTCTCCTCTGGACACACTCTAATAGTTTGATGTCCTTCTTATACTGAGATGCTCAAAACTGCACACAGAACTCGAGATGGGACTGCAACAGTGCAGTGCAGAGTGGGACAATCACCTCCTTCAACTAGCAAACTATGCTGTGCTTGATGAACCCCAGGATGCAGGTTGGCCCTTTCGGCTACCAGAGCACATTTTTGACTCATATTTAACCTGTCATCAATCCAACCCCCCCCAGATCTCTTTCCACAGGGCTGTTTTCCAGCCTCTGATGCTCCAATCTCTACGTATAACCAGGATTACCCCATCCCAGGTGGAGAATCTAGTATTTGTCTTGTTAAATTTCATGCAGTTGGTAATTACTCAGCTCTCTTGTGTACACAGATGACTCTGCGAGGGCTTTCTAGTCTTGAGGGATTCCACAGCTCCTCCTAGTTTAGCATCACTGGCAAACTTACTTAACATGCAATTGGTTCCTATGATCAGATAATTTATGAAAATATTGAAGAGCACTAGCTATAAATTCGAGCCCTGGGGGACCCCACTGGTGACTGCCCACTAGCTTGATGTAACCCAATTTACTATAGCTCTTTGAGATCAATCTGTCAGCCAGTTGCTCACCCAAAGTACTATGGACTCAGCTAGTTATGTGCTGGACATTTTGTCCAGAAGGGTACTGTGAGACAGTATCAAAAGCTTTGCTAAAATCTCAAAACACCTCATCTACTGGCTTCTCTTGTTCAACTAGATGTGTGGCCTTGTCATAAAAGGAAATTAAGTTGGTTAAACAGGACTTTCTCCTCATGAATCTGTTCTTGCTATAACTAATGATGACATTGTTTCTCAAGTGTTTTTCAATAACTCCCAGGATAACCATCTCCATAATTTTACCAGGCACTGAAGTGGGACTGACAGGTGTGTAGTTACCAGGATCTTCCTTCTTACCCTTCTTGAAAACTGGGATGACATTTTCCAGCTTCCAGTCTACTGGGACCTCTCAGACTCCCAAGACCATTAAAAAATAATGAAGAGATGTCTTGCAATGACATTGGCCAGCTCTTTCACTACACTGGAATCCATCCCATCAGGCCCCATAGACTCATGTGCATGCCAGCTGGAGCAGCAAGTCTTGAACAGGGTCAGCTAGGAGTTAATTATCCCGCAGTTAACAGTCCTCTGAGGGGTTCCAGGTCTCATCATTGGCATTGAACACATAGGCAAAGAAGGCATTAAATGTCTCCACTTTGTCTACTATCAATCTCACCAATGCTACTTTCATCCTCCTATTTTAAAAAGCCCTTTTTGTTGTCCTTCACCATGCTGGCCAGCTTGAACTCTAATTAGCTTTGATCACACAGATTTTCTCCCTACTGTTGTGAACAACATCTCTGTGGTTCTTCTGTGTCACCTGTCCTTGCTGAGTTGGAGCTGAGAGATGTTTGTAAGCAGTGATATATCGACTCTCCCATTGCAGGGCAGATGGGACAACAAGGACTTCTTTGACATCTGTATACAGAAGATGTCTCTTGGAAACCAGGGTATTTCAGTTACCTCTGGATTACTGGTTAAAAAAAATTTGCTCTCCAATAACAAAAAACACTTTGCAGTTTTTCGACACTATTCACCTTTGTTTCCCATCTTTTTTTTCCCCTGTTCTTCTTTTTCTACAGGACCTGCTTGATCATATATTCCTAGCAGTGCAGGTATACACTGCTCTGTCCCCAATATTAGTGAAGTCAGTGAACACCTGCATTAATGCAGCTCATACACAGAATACGCTTTTTCCCATTTCAAACTTCTTTCTGACTTACAACAGAAAATGACTTGCTCTCTTTTAGCAACCTTTTCACAATATCTTTGAGGTTTTTTACCTGTGCCATGTCTTCATATTTTCCTTGTCATTCCTATTCTCTGTGTTTGTACAAATGGTTCCTCTGTAGGACCTGTCATCTGTGTTGTACAGGATGTGCACTTTTCCCCTATATGGTATGCTAGTTTCTTTAAAAAAGGATTAGTGTTTATGGGTAGTTATAACAGGAATGTAAATGGACTGCTCTACGTGTTTTAAAGAGAGGTGAATGGATTAAGACTGAATCACTAGCTCTTCTTTTAAAAAAACCCAGAATTTTAACACTACTCAAATAGAAAGTTTATTTTTCTGTAAGCCTTGTGCTCTTTAATTCTGTAGGACTCAAGTTGTCAAGCATCTATTACTCCTAGAAGTACCAAAAATATTTGAAGGGTAAAAATATTTCTGAGTAATAAAAGATGGGATTTCCTCTCTCCCAAAAGCTTCTGTTCCTCTACTCCCTTCTGCCATCCCTCCATTCATTTTGCTGGTTGTCAACACGTCTATGTACTTTTTACTATTCTACAGGGAGATAAAACATAGGCACTTGTTTGCACACAGGCAAATACAGATGCCTCAGATTTAAATAGCATGTAAGTTGCATGTAACAACATAATATAAATTGTGAATAATTAGCATTTTATTTTTTGTTTTGGTTTTTTTTTTAAATGGGGGTTGAAGGTGAATGAGAGGTTCTGAAACACTGTGGAGCAAGGAAGGAATACCTGACTTCTTTCTCAAGAAGATGACACAGAGTGCTCAGACATTATCATTTTAGGAATAGGACTGTTGCTAAGCAACATGTCTCACATAATCTTGCTCAGCTTTTGTATCTGAAGAAAATTGAGGCAACGAGAATTTTGGAAAGCTAATGAGGAAAAAATAGCTTCAGTGCAGAACAATCAATAGTGCACCTAACCAGAAATTAAACTATTAATAGGGACAAAGAAATCAAAGCTACTTGTAGATACACAAAAGCAAATTTATTATTATCAAGTATGTTTAATTGGTTGCATACTAGTTTTCCTTTATCTCTCTGTCCTTTAGGGAAAGGAGTAATTCTTCCTTGGATGTGATTGCAATAACATACACAAGCCTTCCTGCACAGTAAGTTTTAGCAGTAGAGCAAATAATGTAGTGTTTCTTTTACTTTATGTCATTTAAGCATTTAATAAGCCTACAAAAGCAGTGAAAGAATGAATAGCATCAATTTCCAATTTTACATGGATGCCTAAAATTAAAGCTTAAAGCAGGAAATAATTCCCAAACACCTTAAGTCAATACCAGTTTCTTTGACGTAGGCTGATCCTTGCTGCACAGCTCCACCTGCACAATGTAAATTCAGTTTCCTCAGCCAGAAAGCACAGTCAGCACAGTCTGGCCAACTATGTAAGAAAATACTCATCAGAGAAATAAAATAGGATTTAAAGTCATGTTTATGCTGAACTATTCATTCTGAAATGCAAACTGTTAATTTCAAGAGTTGGCAGTGATTATCCAAGGGGCAGGTAAGGAGTCTCAATAAACTTGATTTTGGGAACAGAATGGTTTGTAGAATGTGTACGCTACTGATGACAAGCCTCTTTTACCTCAAAAAAATACAGAAGAATAGTATTCTGTATGGTAATACGAGCCTGACAGGAATATGGGCAGTTGGTAAATGTTAAATCCACCAGACCTAGTCAAATAAAAGCTATGCTGGTTGTGTCTCCTGGCTTATGCAGGTTTCCCTCTCGGTTTAATTACTAGTTTTATATATTAAACAAATGCACTTACTCTTATTAGAAAGACAAACATCAAAATTATTCACATTTTGCCTTTTGTTTAATTAACTCAGTGTGATTGCTATGAGAGTTTTGGGGTTTTTTGCTATTTCCTGTATAATTAATTCCTTGAAACACCTAGTTGAAAGATTTCTCTTGTGGTCATTATGCCTTGGAAACATGCAAAATTGCCGTTATTGAGTAATGTTGGCTGGAAATTATTTTTTTATATATTTAGGAGGTGAGTCAATTAAGAAGCCGTTACAGTCTGATTTTTCCACCCATATTATTTCCATCTCAAATGTTACAGCAAGATGACAGTGAGTGAGGCAGCTGGGAGAGAAGGAGGATATGTCAGAGAAGAAACATCCACTGTGGAACTGTCCAAAATTGGTGCCTTCAGGAAAGAACCAGTCAGACTGAAGACACATATATAGATATGAAAAGATAGTTCTGTTACTGAGACCTTCACTTCCCAGTATGACCCAGACTCCTGTGCATAATAAGAGGATTTAAAAGAGCCTATTGGTTATTCTACATACTGGACAACTATTGGCCAGCTGAGTAGATTTCAATCTTCAGCTCAACTACTCTATCTGACTTTGGATACTCACTTGCAGTGAATTCTTTTGACACAGAATATTCAAGACAGTTAAGAGAGTTACAACAGTTATAATCACTAGCTTTTCTGAAGAGATAACAACTTTATTGAACCAATTATTATTATAAGGCCCTGGACCAGAGAAATTTTCAATATGTCACTTTGGAGATGACACACTGTAAATATTTTTATATTATAATATATATATTCTTGTTTCTTGTCTTGATCCTGAAGTTATTTATATTTAGACATTTTTGTTACAAATATACACGTCTTTTCACAAGAAAGAGTATTTAATTCTGTAAATATATTTCAGTCTTTTTCTATAATTATATTTCTACAAAATCTAGTCTTTCTCAGCTGACTGCCTAAATGCGAAACCATTAAAGATGCTGCCTTTGAAGAAAAAAAAAATGGGTGTTTAACAATTCCTTCTCAATGATAGTTACATCATAAGTACTATTTAATGATCTGAAGTTTACCATATAAATAGACACATTCATACATCCACCTTTTTGTTAAAGACAAGAAAATGTTTAAGCCAATGTTAGCTCACCCTTGGACCAAATGACATGTCTCTCACAGGATGAAAAAGTGACAAAAGATTTTATTCACTTTCAGTGTCATATCTAATGTTAGAATATACAAGTCAAAATGTTTTCCAGCAGAGTTGTTGCAGGGAAATTTTATGATGAGGCAGATTACTATAGTTTAAAAGTAGTTATCATTTTTTATACCATAAATTGTGGTCTGAAGAATCCAATGCAAAACAATCTTAACATATTCTCTTCAGATTGCAATGGAAATTTGTATTGTCATCTGTCACTTAAAAGGACATGAGTCTACCAGGTGGCTGGGGAAGCCCTTCCCATTGAGTCACGAGGTTCAGACTAGATCCGCCTTGCTTTCTAAGCTCCTTCTCATAGAGGAGTCTAGGTGAGTGTGGCTGGATCCAATCCTAGTCCCAGACTTAGTCAACACTTCATGTCTAAATGATTACATGTGTGTGCAGCCACCTATTAGAGTCAATGTCTGTCTGTTTCAGAGTCTCACAAAGGACTTGCACCAAAACAGAACCACAAAGTTGAAAAGAAGTAGAGTTTATTAAGGTGACATGTATAACAAGCTTGGAATTGCCATTGATAAACACACTTACTGCACAAGTACTACGAGTTGATGTTAAAAATACTAGCAATAATTGTAGTAATACAACCCAGGGATACTTCCACCCAAAGGTGAAAGGCCTGGCTCTTACACAGAAGATATCTCTGCCTGGGGTGAAGGAAGAAACTAGTCCATCTGTCTTCTGATTCTTCTCTCTCTCTCTTAATGATCCTCTTCTCTGTCTTTTATCCCCAAAGCTACCAGATTCCCACCCTCAGGTGATGTGTATTGTGATTTGGGTGGAGAGATGAGTGTTATAATCATACGTGTATAGCATGTTCGCTATAATCTTCATTAGCATATGCAGAGGTGTCAACTTTAATATGCATTCTGCAGGTAATGAGGATAAGGTCACCTTTGGACAACACAGTCCCTGAAGGAACAAAGAACTGCACAAGTATTTTGTTATCTAATTGGTGAGAACAAGGGTTCCTGCCTCTGCAAAACCTCCTGTTCAGATGCATCCTGTGATAAACAAGGGGGCTTGTTGCTCTGCCCAGGTCACACAAGATTTAGCAAGGTCATACTTTTAAGGTTCTTTGTGTACAGGGTCATCCTAGTTTTCCTCAAATTCCATACCACCCAGTGACTAAGTGCTGTAGGGATCAGGAAAAACCACCCAGGCCCACTTTCACACAGGAACCACTGTCTGAAGGTCTGTGTCTTTCTGACTTCAAGGTGTTTTCATGGCAGTCCCAGCTGAGGTAAACAATGGCCGTAACCCATCATGGCACCTGTTGCATCACAGGCAAGCAGCTGGACTCCCTGGCCATCATCTCTGATGTTCACCAGCTATCCCCAGCAGGAGCCACTACAGCCCCTCTCCCATCCCTGCCCAAAAGCTTTGCTGCTGGTGTGATGTGTGTTTTGTACTACACATCTGAATGTCTGACTCATGAAAATGAGAAACTAATGGCACTAATTAGAGCTCAGCACAGTGCAAACAGCTGCACTCTACATCTCCCGACATGACCCAGCCAATATTCCTCAGTTTTGGCCTGTCATACTCCTCCTATTTTGATGCCATGTTATTGCTTCTTCTTTCTGTTAGTCGTATCAAGTAATTATGCAGAAGTTTTTTGACTGTTTAATAGTCTTCATGCTAGCTAAATGGGGAAGTCAGAGACCATCTTTATTAACCTACTATGAGCTTTTAATTCAGGCCTCAAAATGCAGAAGGTTATTGTTGATTCATATCAGAAAGGAAGGTATCCTAGAGGCCATGTATTTAGCTTCAGTTTTAAATCCCTGTCTCTACTTATTCTACATTCATTTACAGTGGTGTGAATTCTCAGAAACACCTCTCCTTATCTGCTTAGTGTTTTTTCCTGTGTATTTAGAACTACTGCATGGATGACTAAGGAACTTCTTATTCACCATGTATATTCAATAATTTAATACAAAATATAAACTAATCTTACTGTTAGTAATTCATTATTTGATATCTGTATCTGTCTTGGTTTGAGCCAGGACAGAACCAATTTTCTTATAGTAATTTTACTTCTCAGTAAAGTCTCTTTCAAATAACTGCACTTGCTGAAATTAATGGCATTTTTTCAGTCAGTGTCTGCTTCTAGGACTGATAACGCTCCATGTTTATAGTTACTGATGGAGAACGGTATGAAGAACCAAGGCCACTGCTTGGTTCTGCTAAACATCTTATGTTCCAGAAACAAAGAGACCTGCAACCATCCTGCAGAGAGAAGTGGACTAGACAGGTGACCCAAAATTGACCAAATGAAGTATTCCATCTCATACATGTCGTACTCTGTATAAATCTGAGGGATCACGAGTGACAAGCTCTCTTCATCCATGGCTGGCACCTTGGAAGGATTCCATCTGTTTGCCTGCACTTGATCCTGATCCTTGTATTGCTGAGTCCCTGTGTTCCTGTCTCCAGATCCCACCTGCCACTGACTTGAGGGGTCCAATTACTGGGGGAGGGGGTGTGTTCAGTTTGATAATGGAGTGTATATACTTATATATATATATTTATATATATCTGTATGTATTCATATTTATTTTTTCCATCGTTACTGTTTTATTAAAGCTGTGTAGTTTTGTTTCCAACCCATAAGCCTTTCTCCCTTATTCTCTTTCCTTTTCCTTTCTGGGAAGGAAGAGAGGTTAATAAAAACCATCCATAATTTGTTTTACTGCCAGCCTAATGTTGACTTGTGACAATTTTGTTTTTTGAGCGGGGAGGTGGTCAAATAAAGCAATCAGACAAGCTGTGTTACTGGGTAATGGCTAATACCTTTTAAACTCCAGAGACCTTTAAACCTTTATTTTAAAATCCTTTGGTATAAAATAGATTCTTCTGAGCTTTTGGTAAACTTGTACTTCACATGTACAATTTCTAAACTACAATTATTACTTTTGCGCAAAAACCCCAGTTTCCTTACATTATTTTCTGCCATGCTTGCAAATCCCTCACCCTGCCAGGTAAATGAGCTGCACAGAGACCAAATAAATGAACTTTTTCTAAATGAGACTTACACTTCCAGGATCACAATCTGCAATACATCATACCTACTTGCTCTGTTTTGCAGTTTATTAAAATCATCAGTGGGCAGTATTTCATTCAACAGTGTCCTATAAGCTGTTCATCTGTTTGTTTCAGCTTCTAGCAGTTGACATGTTTGATTAAGCATTGCAGTAACAAGCACTTTAAATGAATGCATTATAATCCCATTTCAGATAGCATGCTTCAGACTGAAACGAGACACTGGGGTTCTGGAAATTGAGGACAAAGTAATTAGTAAGGTGGAAGCCACTGGGAATATGGGGTAGTTGAAAAAAAGATTACCAGGGAATTAAACATGTTTTAGATAATTGTCCAGATAAGAACAAAATGAGGCATTCATTGATTGTAGGCTTTGTATTACTTTCCCATTTGCAGTGAAATTCCCATGGACCACTTAGTCTTGCTGAGAAGGAAGAAATCTTTACTCTATTTTACCCCCACAGCAATCTTTCTGATAATTTTGCCTGATGATCCTGATTTACCTTCTCTTGGACAGGATCCTGGATCCATTCCAACTTTGTACATCGCTTACAAGATTTCGACCACAACAGTACTTTCTGAAAATTTAGAGTTGGGTTTGCTGGTTTGTTGAAAATAAGTGTCCTGCCCTATTGCTTCAGCAAAAAACACACTCTAATTTGATCTCAATTCTTTACACTCTGCTTGTCACTTCACTGAATTTTTTGCTTAGTTGACATTTTTAACTGGGAGTAGAAAATTTAGAACAGAAAAAAACACTTGGAATCTCAGAAACTTATTGTGAGAATAAGTGGTCTTGCAGTCTCAGGAAGTTTGTAATGAATCTAATTTAGCTTTCTAGGAATACCTAGATTCACAGCACAAAAAGTAGGTCTCTTAAAAATGCTGTTTACTCAGTCATTGCTGTTTTTTCCTTTCTTTACATGGGACTATAATGAAGTAGGGCCCTCAGACAGGAAAGTGGAAAAAACCTTTCCCTTTAGGGGAAAGGGACAGTCCTTCGAGAGAATATTTCTAATTTAATGCAAAATACTATACATTTCAACCTCACATGTAAATATTTAAAAATGAACTTCTTAAACTTTGTACTTTAAGATTGACTGCAGTTTTACTCTCAGCATAGGCATGGATTTAGTTCAGATTAGTGAAAATAAAAAAGACTTTGATGGTCTGAAAGTATATGTCTGCAATGCATCCTCAGAGCACTTTTTGGCTATGGTAAGCTATAATATTAGTATAATGTACTGCCAATAGACTTACCACTCCAGGAATGTTTTAATGCAATACATCATTATTTAACAAAATGTTACCCTTCAATCGGGTACTAGTTAATGTCATTCTGTAATCAAATGTCAGAAAAGTAATTCTTCAAATACTGAGACTGTTAACATATTTCAGACCTCTATGCGAGAGAAAGAAACTAACTATCAAACACAGTAGAAAGATCTTTTCTGTATTTCTTCTCCCATAAAACTAAAATTTTCAAAATAAAGGATTTGAGATAAGTGGGGATTTGGGCAGGTAAGTTGGTGGTGATTGTAAGAAAACAATGGTCATCACTGGTAGCACCCAAATGAAATAATGTGCTCCATTTCTTTGGAACTTCTTCCATATGGTTTCCCAGCTCCTGTGTACTGGAAGTCAGTAGGAAAATAGTCAGAATGTGACGGAAGGACTTAACTAATATTTTACTGAGATGAGAAAGGGATCAGTGTTTCAAGCTGTCTGTCTACTCAGGTAGACATCGATACTTTGGTGATGTTCTGTAATTCTAAACTGAGATTTGAGAGAAAATTTGCCATTCAGAGTTAAAAAGCACTGGACTTCAGTCTACGGACAATAGGTGTAAAGAAAGTTATTGATGACAGATTTTAAAGCTAGATATTGTATATCTTGTCTGTTTTCCCTAATTCATGAAGAAAGTTTTCTGAATATAACATTATCAAGAAAATTTGCTTAGTTTTCATCAAAAACATGCAAGAATTACTTTCCTTACATATGTAGTGGAAAATCAGAGATGGAGAAACAGCATAAATTCCAATGAGAGATCCTACAGCAGAACAAAAATTGTAATGGAATTGAAAAATCAATTTTAAAAAAAATTATTATAACCTTAATCACCACAGGAAGATGATTTTCTGCATTTGTTGACCATTAGAATGTTAGCTCAAATTCAACAATTTGCATTCCCAAAATAAGAAGGATTATTTGTACTGAGCTTCTTCTAGTAAGGTAGGTGTTTAAAACCTTATTCAAATGTTTAAATTAAAGTTAGTAACTTACACTGACTGACTTCTTTCACATCTGTTTGAGGCTGAACACACGGTGAATCTGCACATGGTATAGCTCACAGATTTCAACGTGGAGTCAAATGTTACTATAAAAACTTTTTGTAATTCTTGTCTAATTAAGAAAAGAAAGAAAGAAAGAAAGAAAGAAAGAAAGAAAGAAAGAAAGAAAGAAAGAAAGAAAGAAAGAAAGAAAGTAAGTTTTGAAAACCTAAGGAAGTGCAAGAAGGTCAACACCCAAATATCTAATCAGCATTTTGCAGCTGTATATTTCACCAAAGCAATCGTATGGGAAGCAAATTAACATCCATCCATCAAGTTTACTTCTAAGTACAGCAGTTCACTGTTTAAAGAGTCACTCTTTTGGGACTGTGGAAGTCCCACTAATGTCAAGTGCAATACACTGCATTAGTAGCTTAATTGAAATTTTAGTGTAGAGGTAGACTATACTTACAAGGACAAAATAGATTAGTGTTTGGGTTTTTTCTATGTAAACAATTGCTATAGGTATATAAATTAAATCAGCACACAGAGGTTTGAAAAATGTCAATGCTGCCTCCAGGGAAATGTATATAATAAAGTTCTATTTGGCTGAATTGTGTGTAAACCTGGGAGTCATTGAAGTCAATAGCAAAATCCCTGTCAAGTGTAAAAGGGCCAGCACTTTGCCTAGAGGGATCTTCTAATCAAGGAGAGATACTAACTGCATTTGTTAGCAAAATTTCTTCTTTAGTATTGCACATGTTTTGCATGGAGAATGAGACTCAGGAGGTAAAATGAATTATTCCTGGATATGGGTTAGTGTATTTGCTTCATTATTCAGTTTCTTTTCAGACATACAATGAAACAATGGAGGATCAACCTGCCTTGTTTAAAAAGTTGTGTATGTGTCAGCAGGCAAACATCTAGCTGCCATATAAGGCAGTAGTTTAGTTTGATCTCCATTAATTTACTCTTCTGCCTCAATGGTTCACTTAAAATCAGCTGCATCAGCTTCCTCCACTAAACATACAAAAACCTCAACCAGAGGGCTAAGGACAAATCTGGTTTGAGACAATAGACAGTTTTCATTTTCAGTTCCTGAATCTGTAATATCTTACCTGTGGAGAATGACGGATTCTCATTTGCAGGGCTATGTGCAGGGACAACAGTCGTTTGGTACCTGGACATTCCTAACCTTTTTTTTTTTTTTGACATATACAATAGCTAATAAAATAGCTATGTTTGCATGTAGTTTTTAGGATGAGAAGCCTGTACAGAATTCATCTTTTAAAACAAATACTAAATGAATATGTAAAAGCTCTGTCCCCTAATATTATTTAGTCTTGTGAAAGTTATTTATGTACAGGATCCTCAGCTAAGATTAGTAGGTATAATTTCACTGACATAGACAAAGACATTTTAACTTACATGAGCTAACTATTCTCACATACTTTTTGATCTGAACATTTAGGAGTTCATTTAGATTGATAGCATTTATTTATATACATTTTTTTCTCTCATCTCTCCACCTTTTATTAGATTATAAACTCTGGCATTTATTTGGAGGACATGGATAGGAAGATTAATTCTTTAATGTGAAAAATGAAGAAATAGAAAGACTGATACAAAAGTTTTCCTATGCCTATTTGAAAAGAGTGAAGCCTGTTGACAGGTGTCATCTGATACAAATATAAATGTGCATGTGAACATACCTGGGACATATGACTAGGCATATTGTCCACTTATTTACTCCTTCCAAACAAACAGATTCTGTTTGTTTTTTGTTTGTTTGGTTTTTTTTCCCAAACATTCATCTCGCTCTCTGTGAAGATTAGTGTAGGATTAAGATCATTCACTCATCATTTGAATGAATTATGGAAAAGGACAAAGAAGTAATTTTTGAATGCAAAAAAAAATCAAACACCTGTGAATAACATGCCTAAGCTCATTTAGAAAGCCCTGCAAACTCACTGGTTTTTCCTGCTAAAATACAGGAATGAAAGCTCAGAGTGTTGATTGATTTTATGCAGTTGTTTAATTTGAAAATGAAAGTGGCTAAAAAAAAAATAATACTTTGTCAGCCAAGACAAAATTATATATCTTGGCTCATTTTCCTTTTATTCTTAGAGAATATTTTGTTATTCCACTCTTTGTAGCCTAACTCATTTAGAAAGCTTTTGAATAATTAGCAAATAAGACTTCTAGCTCTCTAATTATTTAACTATTTGGTGGTTTCCCCAAATGATGATACAGAGAGTATTGTAGTGCATAGACAGTGTGGCAAGTCAGGTGAAGTGCAATGCCCAGATGCTACAGAACAGAACTAATATCCAGTCATGGTGAAAACTCTATCAATATTCTCAAAAAAAGGTTCACATGGAAGTGTTTGTAAAACACTAAGTTCTCTGGAGGTTGCTGGATAGAGGTTTACAAAAATTTTAAGAAAATATTAGTAGTTGTGTTATCAGTCTTTTTTACAGTGCTTATCTAACATCCAATATGATCAAATCTGGTTAACACAAGCTGTCAGTTTGGAAATTAGTCCTACAACTTTCTGATGTCAAAACACTTTATATGCATGATGTTGTGGTAGTCTTCCACAAACCTGGTACAGAGGTGGTTCTATTTTTTCCAAGTACCTCACTGCTGGTGAGATGAACAATAACAAATACTTAACAAGTATAGTAGAAAAGATCCCTGCTGTTAGTAATATTAGAGTTTATTAGCTTTGCAGAGCTCTAAGCTAGACAAGAGGTGGTGATAGGTTTTGGAAGTATAGTTTATCTGGTTTCTTTACACAGTCCTGATCTAAGGCTATTCTGGTGAGAAATCTTATAGCAGCATTTTCAGATAGGTACTGGAGAAATTTACATGCAGATGCAAGACACCTGTGGTACCTTCAAGCTACTTTGTTGCCAGCACACAGACAGGGTTGTCAGTGTAAGACAGAAGGGCTTACACTGAAAACAACCCAAAAAATACTGAGATCTTAAAAAAACCTACAACACTCTACAATTTCACTGAACTTTTAAAATTTAAAACAAATAATCATGTGAAATGTTTATGGTTTAGTCCAAACACAACTTCTAAGCAATAAAAGAGAGGTAGTATTCTCTTTCTTAGTGAGCAAATCATTTCCTAACTACTCATCACTGAATGGTCACAATTTCTTATGCAGTGTCTACTACAGAATAATACTGAAGAAAGGACATACAAATAAAAAGACCTACTATATCAATTACTGCATTTCCTCATGCGCATTGACTGACAGGTCACAGCTAAACATGAATATATATGAGAATGATTTTGATAGTAATTCACTCTTGTGAAGAATCTTTAAAGCCATTTGCATCCTTCAGCTTCTTTTGTACACTATTTAGAGGTAGGTGAAATGGAGTTCAGGAAGTGACAACTAATATCTACTGGAAAGATTCAGCCATGAAAGTTCACACAAAGGCATGTGTTCACTGTAACAGACAAAAAAAGAAGTACGAGGTTAAAAAACCCCAACTTTTTTCCATACTATGTTTAGTTGAAATAGCTTTCAATAATACTTTCAGAGCTATTTGTTTATCAATTAATCATTTATAGACGAGTTAATCATATAAATAGTTATAAAGTGCAAAGTGAGATGCAGTGTGAGGGAATTTCTAAGACTACTAGTTCAAAAGACTTGTTTACTGTCTTTCATTTTGTGCTATTTAGTAAAGGCTCCTAAGCCTGTGAGTTTTATGACTTGAGGTCTGAACACAAACACAAGGCTGTGTGTTACCTTATTTAATTCTAGAATTAGCACTTTCTAGAACAAAGTACTTGCCTTTATAATGTGAAATGCAACAGGAAACAGAGGAATAATATAGCTATCAAAAGCATGCATTTGAATGAACTTTTATGAAAACACTGTTTTCAAAAGAAAAATGGCTTTTTACTAAATGTGTTTGTATGGATCTATCAAAAGATAAAAATTTATTGCTAAATCAAATATTGCAGAAGATAAAATTAAACTTGATAGGGTACAGTTTTCTGTATTGACAGACACCTAGAAACACGATTGTTTGAGGTTTTTGTTTTTCCTGTATTTGCCCTTTGCAGTTAAAACCCTAACTTTCAAATAACTTTGGACACTTAAGGACCTGAGAATATAAACTACATCCAGAACTAGCTGGTACATACCTTGACTAATTTTTTCACTTCTCGTGATCAGTCTTTGCTTGCCATTATGCCAAAATATAAGACTCCAATATAGAGCACAAGGAAGTCAATACCCTTAAAGACTCTGGATCTAAGTATTCCCCAGCAAAGAGGTGGTATACCACTGGCTAATTTTCTGGTAGAGGAATATCGGTTTTAACACAGACTAAAAAGATTCATGCATTTTAACACAGACAATCCTATTAATTAAGCTGACCTGCAGCCTAATGTTGTCAATTAAATTTATATGATTGTTTCATGCTCTAGCTCTTCCTTATCTACTATTTTCTAGCCATTCGTCATCAAGGTAAAAAATAAAAATAAATTGCTCATTTTAACACCTTATTTTGAAAACTATAAGGTTGTTCCACCTATGAGCTCCACAGTATTAGTTCTACTGCCAGGAAGGTCTACATTTGAAGTTGACGATTTTGTATACTCAAAGAGCACACCTTGATCCATCATATAGGTGTATCAAAACAATGAGGTGAATAATGAAAAAGAGGTAAGAAGGCAGCCAACAGAAAAAGAATCTCAGTAGTGTTTACACATTGTTGAAAAGAGTCATGAGCTGTAACTGCAAAAGTCCATCGTAACTCTTACAAATTAGATAGGTCTGTAATAAAACAGATAAACTAACAAATGCTAGACAAAAAAGAGGCTTTGAGAGAGACTTCTTCTTTTGGTCTTACCATTTAAAAACTGAAGTGTGCCAACCACAGTGCTCGAGGAAATTAATATTTTAGTTCATTGTTCTGGTTGGATTTTCTATACTAAACTGTAATGTCCCAGGACACTCCCAGCTGCCGCTACTTGTTTATGTAGCAATTGCAAAGGGAGGGGAGCAGCTGTGCTTATGGAGAGGAGAGGATGGGCCACGTGACCCAAGTGGACCAACCATAGTATTCTTTCCCTGGTGTTCAGTATAAAATGGCCCTCTTCTGGCTCCTGTGGCTGTTGTGCTGGCAGGATCAGATTGCCTCTTGTCATTGCTCGCTACAATGTTGGTGTTTCTGCATCCTGTTTTTTTGCTGGAGAAGAACACTGTATAGGTCACCTTCCTCTGCCTCCTTGAGTAGGACTCATGTAGCTGTTCCAAGGTTTTTGCAGACTGTTGTCAGGTACACTGGGCCCAGGTACGCCAATCTGCTGCTGAGTCTAGTTTGGAACTTTTCTGGCCTGGACATAATTACCATCCAGGAAGTGTATTCTTCATATTTGCACTTTCATATCTGGATACATTCACATTTTTGTATATAACTCACCACCTTAATTATTATTATTGTCATTATTTTCTGTTTCATTAGAATTGTTCTAGTTTTTTTTTCTCCAACCTCAAAGTCTCTCTCCCTTAATCCCCGGTTATCTTCCCTTGCAAAGGTGGTGGTGGGATAACAGAGAGCACCTGTTTATTGGCCAAACTTGTGGCATTAATCTCTATATATATGTATACACATATATATATAAAATTAATCATTCCTTATCCACAACTGGATTTATTCTTGTTGCTGCTATCCTTAGGCATCCAGACAAAAATTAAAGAATTTATAAAATGTAAATTTCTTTTAAAGAAATTAATTTATTATTTTGGACTTTTTTACAGTTACAAACAAAAAACCAAAAAAAACAAAGTCCAAAAGAATATTAAAAAGTACTTACCCACAGAAGATATTTTCGATGGATCTAACAGTTACTTAGAAGATTTGCACATTTTAGACCAAGTCAAGTGAAAACTTTTCTGAGTTTTCAGTTCTGTGATGGTAACAATACCTTACGAATTAATATTGCCATTCAAAATTATTTGCTTGAACAGGCAGAAGCAAGAAATTCTGTCATTAAGTATTTTTGCTCCTCTTAATTGCAGAATACATAAATTACAGTTTTTTACACTAAGATTTTTTGGAAAAGTGACTTAAGCTTCCATTTTATACATTCATTTTCAAATATTGCTTAGCTATAGAATCATAGAGTGGTTTATGTTGAAGGGACCTTAAACATCATCTAGTTCCAAGCTCCCTCCCACTAGACCAGGTTGCACAAAGCCCCAGTCCAACCTGGCCTTGGACACTGCCAGGGAGGGGGCAGCCACCATTTCTCTGGGCAACCTGTGTCAGTGTTTCACCACCCTCACAGGAAAGAATTTCCTCCTAACATCCAATCTAAATCAACACTCTTTCAGTTTGAACCCATTCCCCCTTGTCCTACCACTACATGCCCTTGCAAAGTCTCTCTCCAGCCTTCCTGTAGGCCCCCTTCAGGTAATTGAAGGATGCTACAAGGTTTCCTCAGAGCCTTCTCTTCTCCAGGGTGAACATAACAGCATAATAGCCAGCAAAACATTTTCCAGGTTGCTCAAATGCTGCTCCATCATTGTTCTATAAAAAAACATGTCAGATTCATTTTCATGTGGGCGTAAACATCAAGAACATGATGACATTCAGAACAGCTTGTCCTATTATAGATTCCCGCTTCTATTCACGTTTCCTTATAGATATATCAAAAGACTGACTGGTACGGTTCCTTGCACACAAGGTGTATTTCTGAGAACCAGAAACATTTTGCTGGCTATCTGCATATTTAAGTCAATATGCATGCCATTTCAAAACCTTCACATTCAAACACATGGATTAGTAAAAGATTTCTTTTGCAAATTCAGACAGCTTTTGACAGATTTTTCATGAAAGAAGTCAAAAAGTCCTGATGAATATGAGCTTCTTCCTAGGAAACTGACATATTGGGTTCATTTCCACTTCCATCACTTAACAGTGTGGACTTGGCAATTTCCAGATACTAGTGTGAATAATGTCTTTATACATAATACATTACAAGATGGTAATGCATGGTAGAAAGGTATCCATCTGACCTTAAACCTCACTCCTCCTTGTTTTCAGCAATGACATTCAGAGCTCTCAGCTGGGGTCTAAGACAGCTGTCTGACACTAATTGTCTGCCACAAACCACTGTCTGCCACACAATTGTCTGCTGGACAGCTCTCCGCCAGACACTTCTACATCACTGACTCCTCACACAACTATACAGAACAACTATATTCAGATTCGCAGATGATGTTCATTCAGCGGTGTGAACAGAACCTTGTGCAATACCTTTGAACAGAATCTTGGGGAGCAGGCATCTCTTCTTACAGAGCTCTGATTTTTATAAGGAAACTGTACATATAGGGGAGTTCAAGTGTATGAGTCACACAATTTGTAACATATTCTACCTAATTAATCTCACACCTTCATTGTGCTCAGGCATCACAGATGTCTACCTTGCTCTGGAAGTGTTTTTAGTTATCTCACGATTAGTTAAAGGCAAGTCAATCAAACATGAGAAATGAAAAATTAACAATGGTATAAAGGTAACTCAATCAAACACCACCTGCTAATCCACGTACAGCTTTCCCAGTGGAGAGTTGGTGCTGAAGAAATGTCTGGCAGGCAGTTGGTGTCATTCAGGTGGCTGCGTATGGATGGTGGCACACAGTTGTCACTTTCCTCTTAGCAGAGGAGATAAATAGTACAATTACATGATTCATTGCTGACTTTCCTATAGGGATGGTCCCAAAGAACCTGCATAAAGAAATCGGGCTCCCAGCTACAACCTCTTCTGTGACTACACAGAATTCCAGTAACAGGAATATACCTTAAACAGATGCATGTACAATTACTGAAGATTCTCTAAAAGTGGTGTTAAACCCCATCAACACCACTTACTTAAATCATGCCCTTAAAACTCATGCTTCACAACTAATACAAGATATTACAATAACATATTCCTCTCCGCACTTTACAAAATGAATCTCAACTACTGTTAACATTATTTATTCCTTACACCACAAATGCCACAAAGTTTATCTCATTAAAGGATGTCTGTTGTAAACAGCTCTTAGAAAGAAAGCTTTTGTCATTCATGTTTTTCAAAGAAAAGAAAAAAAAAGATTAACCATTTTCATTATTACACAAATATTTGAAAAAATACCCACAGAATAGGCTTTTATTTCACTTATGTTAGTCAAAAGGGATTTAATTTGGGAGACAGAATTTTGACAAGGCATAATCAGAAAAAACAAAATTATGAGAGAGACTGAATGTATATCTAAAACTTGAAATGATACATGAGAACTTTCCATACCTACAGGACAGCATCTTATGCCTCTGTGACTTGTTCTCTTAGCACCTAGAGATCAGATCAAAGAAAGTCAGTCCCTGGTCAAAAACTTGGACAATGAATTTTTTTTACAAATATTTCCTGAAAAAAATCAAACCATTGCTCATACATAGAGAAACTAAGTGAGAAAAAGTAGATAAAGTACATTAAAAAACAAAACAAAACAAACAAAAAAACCCCCTAAAAGATAAATTAAAACCATTGATGAGTTTAAAGACAAATACTGCTGCTTGTATTTAACAAGAAAATAGCATGTATGTATCACATATGTAAAGAACCTCATATACTAATAATGAAGAGTCAAACCACAATTTTATTTTCTCAAGATGTTTCACAATACCATTTAAACTTTATAGCAGGAATCATTTCCCTCAACATTTACAGGTAAAACCTCATACATTCATTTTATAACCTCTTTCTTTTTTTTTTTTTTCCCCACACACTTCAAAACTTCCTCCTCAATAGCTTTCCTACTATGTCAATAAGTTCCAGTAATCCTCTTCCTGAAAGGTTCTCTTCTGGGATTTTTGCTCTTCTTTCATCCTAAGGTTTGCTTTTTGCTGTCTTCCAGGAACCTCTCTCCATGTTTCATGCTCTTGAGATCCTTATTGGCAGCTGCTCTCTTCTGAGTTAGAAGCAGCACTTGCAGAGATAGCATAAGTTATCTATAAACAGAGAAGGCAGCTGTTTAACAGATTATCACATAATTTCCTAAAAAGCACTCTGGTTTCCAGTTCATATACAGCAGCCACAAGTCTGTAGTCCTGAGAAGTAAACTATCACATTAATAACTCAACTATTATACAAGTGACATATTTTCATTCTAATAATAAATAACAGAATAGCCCACCCCACCCC
>VZRW01009990.1:8922-42110 GCA_013398125.1 Aegotheles bennettii | reverse complement strand
ATATAAAATCCTGATCTGGGGACAAAATTACAAGGATTTTCTCCACATTAGTCTTAATTAAAAATGGACATGCAATATAGGTAAATCATTAAAGGTTGTTCCAAATTGTTTTAGGAGGAGCTCAGGTTAACTGTTGAGCTGCACAGGGTTCATTTCACAGCAAAAGAATGAATGCATTTGTTCATTGCAAGCTGCTGAATGATGAGGTAGTTAAAGCAAAACATAACCAGTTCTGTTCTGGTCCAGGTAGAAGTACACAATGATTTATGAATGGAAGAAGAGATGAAAATTTAATTGAACTGAGAATTCAAACTGTGTCTACTATTACCTTGATAATAAACTTAAATCTTTCTGATTTCTTCTAGCACAATAGGGCACAGGGAGGGTGAGGAAAGAAAACAGTAAGGTAAAAGTGAGTTGAAATAGGGAAAGCAAAATATCGATGTTCATATTTCTAATTTGCCAAGAGTGCTGCCTGACAGTAGTAGCTGTCTTATAGTATTCTGTTCCTCACAGTTCTAGTACAAAAGTTCATTGATAAAATTTTTAAATGTTACTGGTCTAATTTTTCCTGCATCAATATTTTATATATCAATTGTAGTAGTAATTATCAGCGTAGGTCTGACTCACAGTGTTTCCCAGAGCTTGGTGACACACAAAGAGATAGATATTATAAACTAAATTCATTAATAAATTTCTTTTCCTAAAGATAGAGTAGCACATTGGGTCAGGTTTCAAAACTTGTAATGATGTCCCAGGTGTGTAATGGAGCATGACAAAAGCTCTCACAGTTATTGTCATCCCAAACTGCCTTGCAAGACATGCTAAAAATTATTCCAACATTTAGAAATTAATTGTTAATATGTGGAGGAAAATCACAAAAAACTACTGTAAGTTATTTTGAAACTGTTAATTGTGCAAGACCCAGACAAAAATCCACCTGTGTGCTCTTCCATTAAGAGATTTAGACTGGAAAGAGCTCTCTCCTATATCAGACAATGCCATTTTGTGGGAGGTGAAGATTGGCTTTTTTGTTGGACTGCTGCGATGCAACCATGACCGCGGCTCTTCTGTGAAGGTGAAAAACAAACAAAAAAAACAAACAACAAAACAAAACAAGGAGAGGTACAGATATTTTATCGATCTTATTACCATACAAAGGTGATTGCACAGGCTTAGATCACAATTCAGTGACTCTCAGGACTCATCTGGCAACAAGTCACAGATGTGACAAGACACAGATGCTTAGAGAATTCAGTTTGATTTTTTGAATCTGTTTCACTATTACAAACTTGGACATCATTTGGCTGACCGGACTGAGTCCCTTTCTTATGTGAAAGACTTATTAAACTCATCCTGCTTCTGAGAGATATCTTATTAATATTCATTACTATAACATTCAGTGAACATCTGTTTTCATTGCAGTTATTTGCCTTCACAGGCATCTCTTGTCCTGAAGTGAGTGGTCCTTGAGGGAAAAAGACTTAAACTATAACAATAAAAATCAGATACTGATAATAGTGTATAAAAACCATAATAATATTCACGTTAGTATTCCAGCCCGAGTTTTTGTGATTCCCAGTTTAACTGGAGCACAATTAAAGTAGAAAATGATAACACTCTTGGACATAAAGGAACAGATTAAATCTATAGCTAGCTCCTCATATGTCAGACTTTCAATTGATCTCCCCCCTATCAAATTATAAAAAAAAAAAAAAAAAAAGAAAAGAAAAAATCTGAGAGTAAAAGCATTTGGATTAAATTACAGAAATTACAAAAGATAAAGATGAGAGTGATTCCAGTCTCTGAAGTATAATAAACAAATCTGTGGCCCTGATTCTAGTAACGGAAGGACTGATGGGAAAATTGCTCAGTAGCTGCAAACAAATGCTTGTAACAAAACTCTGTCAAATGAAAAGACAATAATGGGAAAGCAAGGCTCTAAGAGGAAAGAAGAGGTGTCAGCTTAAAATAACTTTCTTTTAACACTTTGAAATTATTATGTTGTATATGTAGGGTCTGATACCACAGTAAAAAATATTGCCATTTGTATCAACACCACAGCATCAAGCCTGTTGAGAAAAGCTTCATTAGATAACTCATGCATGGTTATTGAGAAATCTGACACATGGCTGGAGGTGAGTTTGCATGTTTAGTTCTTCAAAGGTAATTCAAAGCCTAACTACTGTTCCAGCAGGTTATTTAGAGAAAGAGGAAAATGAGAAGTACTGAAGAATATTTAATAAGTTTGTCAGGAATGTTTAAAAAAATGTATAAAACTTAAGAATATTCATCAAAAGAATGTGTGCTACATAGGAAACTGTGATTACCTGATGTGGGATGAGGAAAGAAGTATCTGACTTCCAATATGCCTTTGCAGGCTCTGCATCTGACTGAAAATATGTTCATGCTGTAAACTACATTTCACATAATTTTCAGTCTGGATTTGGAATGTCCCTGAAAGAGTCAATCACAATACTGGAATTCACAAGATGTTTCCCAGCTATAATAAATACACTATGAAGAGGCATCTTTGAAAAACATGATAAATAGCTCCAATAGGCTTGTTTAGTTTGTTATATTTTTTTCCTGATTTTGAAATATTTTCATTATCTTTGTTTTTAGGATTTTGCTTTATAAAATGCTTCTGTAACCACCTTTTTAGATATTTATTGAGGCTTTTTCTTGCATTAAGTCCTTTTTCAGATGTGTGGATAACAGTATCATGATGTATACTTCACTGATGTGAAGGTAATCACCCAGTGCAGTGACAGAGAGTAAAGCAAGTCTTTTGAGCACTATGAATGGCAGGCAGTGTGGAAAGTGGGGGAAATCAACAAGGGCTGGTGGTGGTCAAATCTATGTTTCCATAGGAGTTGACAACATACCTGAAGGATTTTCATCAACGATTTGGAAGGTAATATAAAATTGCAGAAGAAAAAAAATAAGAAGGTGTAAAGGTTTTTCAGAATTATAAACAAGAAAGATCTGACATTCAATGAGGTTAAAGCTTGCTCAAAAGGCAGTTAGTGAAGAAAAAAGATATTCACATACTTGCAAAATTTTTATTGTTTGAGCGTGCAGTATGTTATATGTATAGAAGTGAAGAAGATCTACAGAAAATGGTAATACTGAAAACCATACTTAATATGCAGCACAGTAGTGTTTCCCAATGCACTGCTGTGCTAAAAAGAACAACAAAGCAAAAGAATACTGACTAGAGTTAGGAAACGAACCTTGCCTCCAAGTAAGGCATTCTGTCTAATGAGATATTATTCAGGTAGCTGAATGTTAATAGGAACTGAGGAATAGGAGGGATGCAAGGCCTGAAGGCTCTCAAGGATGGAAGTTATTGAGAGACATTTATATGTTAAGAATATTAAAATGAAACTTATTGGTAATTGATAGCAAGGAATAACTATTCTTGTAAGAAGAATATATAGGGCTAGCAAGGGCCCTTTGATCAAGCAGAGAAGCAGTGGTTTAAATGTAGATTTGAACAAGTTCAAATTAGAACCAAGTAATAGCTTTTTAAGTGTAAGGGTGATTAACCCTGGAAACAAAATATCAAAGGAAAGGTTGAATTTTTTTCCATTTCTGGTAACTTCAGATTAAGCTGGCACCTTTACAAAAATTACACTTTGTTCAAAACCAATGACTGCAGTCATTGCAGAGGTAATTGAGGGAAACTAGAAGTGTATGAAACATGGGGAGGAATATTGGATGAGCTATAGCTCTTTCTTGATCTTCAGCTCAGTAAACTTCTGATAATACACATCTTGTTTAGGAGAATCCAAAAGAGGTTGTTTTGTCTTTCTAGTTTATTGTCACAGAAAAATATAAAAAACCATTACATTAGGTTTTAGAAGCTCAGTTCTTCAAAGGATCTTTTTCTCCCAGCTTAACAGTATCTTTCCTTGTTTCATTGCTTTTTAACAAGTTGAAAATGTCACAGCCGTTTCCTGCAAGTATCACCTAAGGTTTTTTGTGTGGCCCTGTTTCCACAATAGTTTAGATTGGATTAAATCCATCTCCACCCTTTCAAGTGAGTGTGTGTTTGAGAGAGAGAAGCAGAATACCTAACATTAAAGTTTGGGTTTTTTACACCTTATCATAATTTTGAAGTAGTAATATTCCTCTCCTGGCTGATGTGTATCTCTGTGAGCAGTTAGCAGACATGAAGATCATTTCTGGCATGATTCTACAGCTAGACCCTCACAACTCTGATTTCTGTGTGAAAGGTTTTGTGTCACTAAAATTTGTTGTTTATTGATTATACTGACATTGTCAATGAATCCAAACCCACTTCACATTTCAGAATAAGAATAAGTCTCATATAAATCACATTCTTACCTTTCCCATTTTGGTAATTATCTTGGAGTCCCTAAGTAGGGAGTTGTTTTTTATTTCCCAATTTACAGATATCATCCTTTTATTTATTACCAGAAAAAAAGAATAGAAGCTGTACCAAAGGAGAAGCTAATAAGCAAACAATAAAATGGACTGAAGACATTTAATTACTGTCACCTAAGTTATCTCCATGTTTGAACCTGTGGTGAATTCTCATGAAACCTCAAAATTGTCCCCAAGCATCTAACCAGCAATGACCATAAGAACACTGCCTGCACTGGCTGAAATGGTGACTCCTTTAGTTATTTCTCTCTGCAAGGTTACACAGCTACTGCTCCTGTGCTTCTGTGCATTTGAACATAAAGAACTACATCTTACTTGGTTTGTACTGCAGCAATTCATTACATCCTCTCCCTTTTGTCATCTTCTCTACTAGTAACATTTCTAATATTCTTTATCTGTCATTTTTTGTATTTGGACTTCAATTGTGTTTTTCCAAGACTATTGGAGATTTATCTAAACCACCTGATTACACTCCTTTGCTCCCTAAAATTCAGTTAATCCAGTATTGAAAAGGTAATTTGAAGTAAAACAAACTCCCACTATTTTATTTTTTTTTAGTTCTAACTGAGCCCCACATAACATCTCCTTGATACATTTCCATTTTGTAAAATTATCTTCTTCCTAATTATTATTTATAATGTGTCTTCAGAGTAAGACTTGTTGGTCAAGACATTACATGGGTCCTGTAACTTAATCAGCAAAATCTTTTGTGATTGACCATAAATAGTTCGACATTTGTGATGAAAAAGTGACATTTGAAAATAAGGAAGACAGCCAACAGATGATGTAACAAGGGACTTTGATAATTTATCCAAATGAAAATAACTGGTATCATATCTAGTTTCACTAACATAGCTTTCTTTGAGATAATTGCTCTTACTGCATTCATTTAAAACTACAATGGGAATAACCTTCTTCCCATAGTGATGGGATTACTTTGAAATTACCAGTTATATGCTCTGATTGTCAGTACTGCTGTTGTTTGTAATCTTCTGGAGTACAGCAATCCCATTTTTCAACATGCAGTACAAGATGCCACAAGGCTTAGTCCTAGATGAACATGAAGTTTGGTCTTACTTTGTGCATTAGTCCATTCAAAACATCAGAAACCAATTTGCAAAAACACAGAGAACAGAGAGGGAACAATTTGCAGGGTCAGTTTCATTAGTTACAAATGCACAGAAAAAACAATGAAAGAGTGATTCAAGAAGACAAAAGCAAGCAGTGGTCTAAGGCTCTGTATTAGTTTCTTCAATGAGAAGTAAGAGGTGATTACTTGGGAGTCAAGCATTCACTGCAATGGTAACACTCATTGCTGATGCTGACCATGAGAATTCAGGCTCAACTGGATGGAATTCATTAATAACTGTTTTTCATTCCAAACTCTCTTCCACAGCCAACAGTAGCAACCTTTAAAGGTACTCTGGAGGAATAGCTGAATGTTATTAAAATCTTCGTAACTGTGTCAAGTGGTTCTTCAGGGGCAAAAGAGGGCAAAAGGTGGGATTATCTGCACAAAGGGAATTGGGGCAAGGGGGGCAGCAGAATAATGCCTGCTACACTGTTTCTGCATCTCTACTGAAGGCAAGAGAAATATGTGGAGATAAAAAATTACAGGAGAAAGAGAATAAGAATGTTTGGCTGGCTGGACTGTGGCTTCTGTAGCTAGAACATCTTTGTTGTTAAGCATAAAAAAAAAAAAAAAAAAAGAAGGGCTAAGGGCTAATGCCTGCTGAAATGGAGATGGCATTCATACATCCAAATATTATTTCTTTAGGTAATCATAAAAAACATGATTTTGTACCATTACTTGTGGTAATCAAAACAATGTCCTGTAAAACATAAACTGTAAGCACATTTCTCAATATTGTCAAAATAATCAGTATTAAGTTGCTTTGAAATCAAGTGTAAGTGTGCTAAAACATTGCAACCAACAGCAATATGCAACACTACGATAGTAGAGCCAAATACTATGTATAAACACCATGTATTTGCTCATGAAAACAATGTTACCACCAGAGAGTAAACAAAGACTTGTATAGTTGCACTTAGGCAGAGTTAAGAAACAGACCAGTTAACAAATATTACAAAAGGGAAAAGCAGGGCAAGATAAGTACAAACAACTGCAAACAGGCAGGACTACCTCTGAACAAACAAGAAGGAAGAAACAAAACCAAGGTAAGCAGGTCAGGAGTAAACTACATCCCCCTTTCTGGAGAGACTGCAAGTAACACAAGAGTATCAGTTGGGAAGACTGAAAACATAGAAAGTTGTCCTTCTATGTCAAGGTTGCTCATGACAGTACAGACTTCCCTTGTTCAAGAGATCTCAAGCCTAATCCCTTCAAGCCCTGTAACTGAGGCCACCAAGAACACAAACATGAGCCCTGAGCTTATGACACCAGCTCCATGTTACTGCATGTGTACAGCTGATTTCAGATACCAGTGCTAAGGAAAATTTTGTATCTGCAGTGATATTGATTGATAATGTGTAACTATGATCATCAGTTGTGCTGTTAGTAATTTTTGACTCCCTGATTGATAAATACATATATATTCAGCAGCAGCAATATCTACTTTGAAATCAGAAGTATGAATGCAGCATAGATTGGCAGGCCTGAGAAAGTGGTAACTGTGAGACTTCACATGCCTGTAGAAGTGAGGCTGAATGGTTGTGGCTTCAGTCATAGAATATGTAGCTGGTATCTCAGGTGAATTTACATGACTCTTACAGGGAGCATTTGCTATATATTCGCAGAATCATAGAATAGCTTAAGTTGGAATGGACCCTAAAGGTCACCTAGTCCAACTCCCTTGTCACAGGCAGGGACATCCCCCACTAGATCACATTGCTCAGGGCCCCATCCAACCTGCCCTTGAATGTCTTCACAGATGAGGAATCCACCACCTCTCTGGGTAATCTGTTTCAGTGTTTTATCATTCTCGTGGTTAAAAAACTTCTTCCTTGTATCTAACCTAAATCTACCCTCCTTCAGTCTAAAACTGTTAACCCTGGTCCTATCATAAAAGGCTCTGCTAAAAAGCCTGCCCACATCTTTCTTTTAAGTCCCTTTTAGGTATTGAAAGGCAGCAATGAGGTCTCCTCAGAGCCTCCTCTTCTCTGGGTTGAACAACCCCAACTCGCTCAGCCTTTCCTCATAGGACAGGTGTTTCAGGTCTCTGATCATTTTTGTGGCCCTTCTCAGGACTTGTTCTAACAGCTCCATGTCCTTCTTATGCTGAGGCCTCCAGAACTGGACACAGTTGGGAGGAAGTATATATTCACAGCTTTTGATTTCCATTCCAGCTAAAAAAATGTGAATTTTAACATGTCTGGATGTACTGCCTGAAAATAACTTGCCTTCCAAGTACAGAACAAAGAGTGTACTGAGAGATCCTTGGAGGAGCAATTTTTCAGTCACTGTACAATTTTTCTGGTTAATATAGACAAAGAGTAACCTGCTTACTTTAAAAAACCCTTAATACTCAATAAGAGGTTAAAGTGGCAGGGATATAAATAAGAGTCAGAATAATTCACATTCAGAAAGGAACCTCTGGAAAAAACTGTGACACTAGAGTGATCATCAAGAACAAATTGACAAATAAGGGTTCAAGAATACTGTCTATCAGAGGCTTTATTTAAATAAATTAATACTAACTGACTTGTTTCAGGTTCTCAGTAAGCTTTATTTCTCTTTTGCTCGGTGTGTAATGTTGTGTTTATATACCCTGTCTTCTTTATCAGGTTACTTCTGCACCTACTGCATTTGAGTAAAATGGCTGAACAAACAAAATGTTCACCTAAAATTGAAGAGCACACTTCTTGAATGGCACAAATCAACATGTTTTATCATTAAATCTGATGCTAGTTTAGGTTTCACCTTAATATACCTTGCTCTGAATGTGGGTGACTGGCCATCAACTTCCTGCGAGATACATCTTCCCCCACTTCAGAGAGAAGTCTGCTTAGAGAAGGGTGAGATGAAAAGTGGGTAGTAATTGCTTCAGTGATCTTACTTTAATCCCCTTTTATGTATTTTACACCTGCAAAATTTGTTCATGCAAACAGGAATGATAAATTACCTTATTGAAAGAAATTATGTCTCTTAGCGGTGGTGTGGTAACAGACAACATGCACATTGTCAGGCAACACAACTGCAAGCTTCAAGGTGTTACTACCTTGAATCTCCATCAAATTTTACTTCACAGCATGAAGAGAGTAAAAGTGAACACACAGTCTGCTATTGCCTCTCAGTGGCCAGGCTGCAGCTTCTGAGAGCACACTAAAGTATTCGTTTCGGATCACAGGTTTGAACACTCTACCATTTAGGGTTTGGGAATATTTCATAAATGACTTGTTAAACCTAAGTGACAGATATTTAGCTGATATAGATCAGCTTAGTTTTACTATCTGGGGTTGAACTATACCTGTTTATATTCACTAAGCATCGGGACCAAAGGCAAAAATACATCAAATGGACTGAGAAAAAAGTTGTCTAAAACTCCAGTGTTAAATCAAGCTTGCAAAACACTAGTGAGAGCTAAAAAAACCCCAGTTCAATCTATCTGGTATACAGAAAATTAGGTGCTATACTGAAAGGCTTTCTAAGTGGAACAAAATCTCTGACTAAATTATTGATCTGCCATGTTGAAGTAGAGATCCTTACTTTTAGCCCAGGAAGCAATAATTTTTTCATGAAAGCACTTCTACAGCTGAAACCAAATTTGCTGGTTTTCTCCAGGTAGCCTGAGCAGCTTTTAGGACATAAACCAGTCAGCAGAGAGGCATTTATGTCTCCTTTGTATTGACAGAGTGCCATCACCCCATGATTCTGGTTGAACTGATCATGTATCTCCTGACACTTTATGACAAAGATATATATAAAGCTACCTGTATCTCTTCAGAGAACAACCATCCTAAAGTTGCTGGAAAGATGAACTGGAAAACTTCTGACTATAATTCAAAGTTTATGAACACTGTCATGAGCAGTTGTGACCTTTTCATCCAGCACTAAATGTAAGTGAAAAGAACATGATTCTTCTGAGTACTGTAACATATCAGCAATTCATCCTCATAATGTCAGTACATAGCCTCATACTTCCTTGATTTCTGGTGGGCAATGCATTGTTACAACTTCCGGATCAGTGTTGAATCTTCCCATTGAATCTTTAATCAATTACTCTTGAACTATTTCTACTAGTACATCCTGTTCAGACTTGAAGAAGACTTTGACAGATTTTGTTGTTACGAATAATATACTTTAAAAGAAATTTGTTTTCTTTTTATATTCAGTTTGTAAGTAAATGTCCCAATAAACCCCATAAATGGAATTATAAGAAACATCAGTCATCAAGCGTGACTCCAATTGGCACATCAGGGAAAAAAACCCAAACAACAAAACACAAAAACAAAGCAAACAACAAATAGGAAACCGCCTGGTTATTTAGAAATATGCCTAAATAAACTTTCAAATTATCTTACTACATTTTTTCAGAAGTTTTGATGAAATAGGTGGGCTATTTTATTGTATTTTTACTTTAAACTGAAGTCAACCTGTCTAAACATTTAGTCTACGAAGACTAGGTAGATCCAACTAAATATCTTATACATATGAGGTCAGAAATTAATGCTGACACTCCACAGTTTACTGAAGCACTTCAAGAAAAAAAAAAAAAAAAAAAAGGAAGAAGAAAAAAAAAGAGTAAGACTACCAAAAAAATCAATGTGCCAGTTTTGAAGCTGAATCCTGGAATCCTGTTTTTCTGTGATTTTCCTATGTTGTCTCCTTACTCCTTTTCAAGATTAGAAGCTGTGTAAGCAGTCGTAAGATTGTTGAATTCCCCCATCTCTCAACTTCTTAGCTGTCAAAATATAGAAGTGTGAAGGCGGCTTAGCCCTAGAAATCCAGGAAACCCAACAGGGGAGTGTGAGAAAGGGTATCCTCATTGTGTGTGCTATGCTTGTGCGTGAAGATCCTGTATACAATACACTTGCCCTCTTTTATTTACCTGCCAGAGTGGAAACCAGAAGGAATCAGTGAAGAGGTCAGCTATATGAAGGCAATCCTCCTTTCTCCCTCTCTTTTTTCCTCTTCTTTTCAGTTGCAAAAATAGTAGCGTTTGATTTTTTTCCTACAATTACTGTAATGATACTACAATACGCACTGCCAAGGTGTCATTCTGTTGACATGAAGATCACCAATATAGCTGAATTAACTGTAATTAACTGTAAAAAAGTACTTGTGTATCATTGTTGCATAATCTTGGAAAGAGAAAAGTAAACATTTGTTAGCTCCCTCAACCCTATGCTACCGAAAGGATCTGAATTTCTGTGTGTTCTGTTTGTCCTTTAGAATATGTGACTAGTCTTTCAGTAATATTTGATTTTATTTTTGTTAGTGAGATGGGTTTTTTTAAGTACTAAAAATGAATTCAAATGAGCTTTCTAACCTGCATCACTAAAAAGAAAATCACTAAAATATACAGACCTATTATGTTTTTATTTATAACAGTACATTTCTACTGATTTTTATGTTTAGCTTCCATTATAATATTACTTTAGAATTAAAAGACTCTCACTGTTAATGTCCTACTGTTGTCTGACACTCCTTTAGTTAATGCATTTTTAAAATTTATTTTCAAAAAATAGAGTAAAGGAATAAAAGTCATAATATAACCAACACAAATTTGAATTTCTGTGAATTATTACTTAAAAAATTTATTAGGAAGTATTTTGATAATCAGAGATGTTGACAATCTATCTGTGATTTTAAACAGGAAGAAGGATGTTGAATTTAAGAGACCTAATACTGAAATTTTGTAAAGATAGACACTGAATCTTTTCAAATGTCTCAAACTGAATACTCAATGATCAAAAAAATTAGTCTCTCCATTTGCTTTGACTAATCTCTATTGCTTTGGGAAAGCTGCTAACTAAAAGGTCAGTCTCCATTTAGCATAAAATCAAGCAGGTGAAAGGCAAGCTCAACTTACATTTTGCAGTAGGCAACAGATTGTAGGTGATAATTGCCAGTGAATAATGATGTTATTTTTGGTCATAAAATGAATCCCTATGAAACAGTAAGTAATCTTACAGTGCAGACTTGTGGGTTGCCCACATTGTATGATATTTTAATGTGAGGAACTTCATCATTATGGTCCAGAACACAAACCTTACATCTCTCCTTGCAATTTTGATCTCATTTTGTGGTTGGAAATTATTTACCTCAAAGGATTTCAGAGTCACACTTGGGTTTTTAAATTTGTTGTTGGGCTGCAAGGCTTCCCCTTCTTCCCTTCCCACAGCAAACTTAAAAAAACCTTAGTAAGATAAAAAAAATATAAAATATTTCTTACCTTATTGGTTGTACCAGCTGATGGCGTTCCAGGAGGATTTAATGAGATTTCCTATCTCTTGCACTGTCTGAGTTTGAATAGGCCTCAGAGTAAAGGATATTGTCTTAAAAATATAGGTGAATGTAAATTGGTGTATGTGGGAAAGAGGCAAGCAATTTACTAAAGAGAGGGTCTAGTTTTAACTTACATGTCTTTAAAAAAAATAACTAAAAATTGTGTATAAGCTACCTTGAACTTCTTAGACTCTTGTACCAAAACTCTAATACCTTCCTTAGTTATTCAATAATAAAATCATGTGAATGTTTTAAAATTACTGCTTTAAATTTTGTGGTCTTCATAGAAGAGCAATACAATTTACATAGAACTTACTTTATAAACTGCAAAACAGGTGAAGCATATCTGTGTACTAAACCATGATAGGCAAAAGAATCAATGATGACTCAAATGTCACAGAAATTGAAATACAACACAAATACGCAAAACATTATTTTTTCAGCTTTTATATGGACAAATAAGTTTTTCTAATTTGTACTTAAGGTTGGGCTTAAAGAACAACCATTTGTTTAATATCTATTAAGGACAATACAAAACGGCCTTAAATTGCAGCAGGAGAGATTCAGATTAGACATTAGGAAAAATTTTTTCACTGTAAGAGTGACATTGGAATAGGTTGCCCAAAGGTTTGGTGGAGTCACTGTCTCTGGAGGTGTTCAAGATACATCTGGATGTGTCTGTGGGTGATACGGTTTAGTGGTGATGTAGGTAGGTGGTTGGACTGGATGATCTTTGAAGTCTTTTCCAATCTTCATGATTCTGTGATCTTCAACTCTCAGGGAAATTTTAGAAGGTTGGAAAAATGTTTCTTTTTTGCCAATGTCAAACATGGTAAAATACATCTCACAACAGTTATAGGGGAAGAATAGTTGATAAGAATTAAGCAGATAGGTACAAGTTGCACAAATTATTAGATCTAGATTTTGACAAAGAAAAAATTTTTTAGCTTTTCTGTGTATTGCGTGTTGAATTGAGAGAATTCTGCAGACATAAATAAATAATGTTTGTCTACAAGAAGCCACTGCAGTAATTATAGCTTATGCATACGTTATTAGGCTATTTTGCAGTGAGATGTTCTGAGGGATATGTACACTGGATAACTACTTGGTTTCTGAGTCTGTGATTATCCAGGGCACACTAACTATGTATGACAAATGTTCTTCTTGCCTTAGAAAAAATAAAATTCCCACTCCTTTCTATGTCCATTTATTTATGCATGTTTTAAACAAAACAGTCCATTAGTGTCAATAATGGTGATTAGGACACGAGAAACACCAGAAAATCTGCTAAAACAGAAGGAGTAACATCATGGAGTTTTACCAGTTTCATATGGATTTGGGTCGTTGTCGAAAAGATTCTGCTACTCATTATCAGTTCCTAAGTGATGCATATTTTATAATTAAATTATAGGTCTCAGATTCTTAACACTTTTCATAAACTACTAGATAAAATCTTCAGAGTTTATACTTGTAGTTTAAAGACAGGTTTTCTTCTGTATAGATAGATCTTTGTTCTTCTCTAAGAATACTGATTCCTATTCTCTGATTTCATGGTATTGTGATATGGGACTTGCCTTCCATCTAACCATAGTAAAGAAAGTGTGTCTATGAATTCACCAACTAGACTACTACACTCAAGACCACAATGGTGTCTTCAGATTGAAGGAATATTTGAGCTTCTCTAATATATGATTAATCTCTTTTCTAGCAATTGGCCTCTGGGTGGATAAAATCTGCTTTATGTGGCATTGTCAGTGATTCATTCACTTGTTTAGCTCTGTCTGCTGCCTGTGATCCATACCAATTGCACAGGAAATGGTATAATTAATCCTATATATCTCTGTTTAGAACCCACAGTTACTATTTAATATAATTACCTCCCCACTGTGGTTCTGCTTGAAATGAGTATTTGCTTGCTTTATTTATTTTAATTTCAAGTCTTTCTGTTGTGGCGTGCAACTGGAAGCATCTACAAATAGTAATTTCAAGACAACATTTTCCTTTTTCTCAATATTTGTAAATTTTTGTTCCCCCCTTATTTTCTGTTGCACTATTATTAAGAACCCCTTTGTTGGACTAGAGTGGATTTATTTTCCACTCCATATTTGTGTCATACTGTGCCATATAAAAAATTCAGCTGGTTTCATGGCTCAACTATACTTGTTACTGGAGAAAAAAGTTAAGCAAGATAGACTTTTAATTCCCACATTATTTTTTTGCCAAGATTATGGTTGGGGTCTTACATATTTTTTAAAACAGCAACAATAAAGGGTAGGAAATACTTTCAGAATTCAAAAACAAAAGTGTCCTGATCTGTTCTGTCACTTTAATACCACCTTAGTGAGACTTTCCTCTGGTTATGGATACTTGTTTTAAAAGCTGCCATTTATATTTCTTTTCTGTATAATACACTGCCTTCTAAAGACTATATTCTTAGTATTATGTGGTTTAACTCCAAATGACACCACCACCACACAGCGCTCACTCACTCCCCTCTCAGCAGGAGGGAGGAGAGAATCAGAAGTGTAAACATGAGAAAACTCATGTGTTAAGACAAAAAACAGTTTAATAATTGAAATAGAATAAAATAATATAAATTATAATAAAAAATTATAATTATGTTAATAATAAATTATGATGAAAGAGAAAATAACCAAGACAGATAAATAAAACACAGGACAGAGAAGTGGTGCGAATGAAAACAATTGTTCACCACCAACTGACCAATGTCCATTAGTCACCAAGCAGTGACAGCCTCACAAAGCTCCTCCCTTTGGTTAGTTGGAGTCAGCTGTCCCTGCTGTGTCCCCTCCCTAACTCTTGCACACCCTCTGCCTACCCACTGGTGGGGTGAGAAACAGAAAAGACCTTGACTGTGTGTAAGCACTGCTGAGCAGTAACAAAAGCACCCCTGTATTATCAACTCTGTTTTAAGCACATATCCAAAACATAGCCCCTTACCAGCTATTGTGAAGAAAACTAATTTTATCCCCACCCAAACCAACACATTGTCACCATTCTTAGTAACAATGGTAGGAAAAATGGTCAAATAAGAAGACAGAAAAAGATCAAATAAGAAACAGAATTTATTTTACTAAAGTCTTGATTTCTTCCCCCTTGCACTTATTTCTGTAAGGATTCAAAATAAAGAACAGATTCTCTATTTGCTGCAATTTGCTGTCAACAAATATAATCACATATCACTTCGCTTCATTTATTTTATTAATTTATTTTATGACTACCTACTAGAGCTTTGAGAGTTTCATAATTAGTTAATAAAAAAAATACAGACTAAATTTTGATATGTCTGAAGTCTCAAGATATTCAGATAACTTTTCTCCTTATATTTCAATATAAATATATCTTGGATTCATCTCTTAAACCAAAAAAACTTAAATGGATCTGCAACAGCTGCAACAGCTTACCTCAAAGAAATCCATCCAATGTTATTTGCTTTCAGTGTAACTCAGGAAAGTATTTTTCCAGCATATACTATTTATAGTCACACAGCTAAATCCCATTAAAATGAATGACACAATTAAATGCTAGTTCAAGTAGGAAATTACTTAACTGTGTACTTCATTGTTTTCTCAGTGAGGCTGCAATTGATGCAAACCAGCATTTTATGTTATTTTGATTAAACAAGTTTCTCTTTCAGATTTCTATATTATGTTGTTTCCTTTAGAAGACAAAGACATCTAAAACCCAGTGTAATAAGTGGAAGTTACATGAAGAAATTCCGTGAGGAAGCTGCACTTTATATTACCACATGTAATTACTATCAGACTTACCTTTCACGTAGTTCACTGCGTTTAAATGATATACACTGCACTTAGCTGCTAATTGTTGCAAAACAAGCTCTCCATTTATTAAGCTTATTATGTGTATATTTATATAAATATATTTTGTATATAATATTTAGTCTGCATATAATTTTTCAGGAGGGAAAATCAGCTAGACCACATTCTTCTGAACCCAACCCTCAGTTTGCCCTGTTACTATATTTGCTTCATTTCATTTTGCCTCAAATACACTGACAAGGTAAGAGATTTTGCAAAGCTAAATACTAAAACACCTGATGAGAAATAGCAGGTGCTGTTGATGCTGTTTAAGTATGTAGTCCTATAGGTTTATTTGTAGGTTAGGGCAGGGCTGGAGAACTCAATAGGACTTTCCAACAGAAAGAACAGTAAGGAAGGATGTTGCAGACCACACTGTCAATTTCACTTTTCAATGTCTCTACTCAGAAAGGAGCTAAAACGTGAAAAAGGTCATTCAGTCAATACTTATTTCTATATCTTAGTGTAAGTTTTCATTCCACATTTAAGAGTCTTATGTCCTGTGGGAAGCCTCGGCTGGTCAGAGGGATTGGAATACAAGTTTGATAAACAAGATTAAGGAGCTGGCAGACCACCAGAGGTTGCAGCTGAGAAGAAGTTGTTCAGTTATGAACTGATGATCTTTGGTGTAAACCAATTAACCAATTATACTTGTAAGAAGAAAGGTATATAAGGGCTTGTTAAAACAATGATAGGGTGGGAGCTGTTTGAGCTTTTTGATTATTTGTCTTTGTGTGTTGTGTCTGTCCTGACAATGACATCTGGTGTCCCTGACATGATTTGAACACTCAGATGATGTGATTTGAACATGCAGAAGAGCAGCTGGCAGAGCTGCTAGAGCTGGCACCTGGGGGTGATCACTGATGTAGTAACAGAGACAGTGAGTAGAGCTGTGGGACAGAGCCCAGCATAGCAGAAGAGCAGCGGGTAGAGCTGCTAGAGCCAGTATTGGAATAGAGAGACCTGGATAAGGTGAGCTGCTGGGAACTTGAGTACTTCTTTAAATAAGGAAGAAACTATGTTTATTTGCCTTTGTGTGTCATGACCGTCCCGTTATCAGGCAACTTATCACTTTTAACTGTGTGGTGCCTGCTCTATGAGACTCTGAAAGACTTTAAAGTGCAGCAAGATCAGGCAGAGAGCACTGCCTCTGCTTCTAATGCTGTGCAAAATTCTACACACACACACACACACACACAGAGAAGATTTTTGAAGAAAATTCAACACTCTAAGAAGAACCTATAAAATTCAAGTCTAAGAAGATTTTTGGCAGCCTGTGATAGAGCCTATAAAATTCAACACTCTAAATACAAAAAGGGGGAATTAATAGGATAGAACCTATAAGATTCATCACTCTAAGAAGATTTTTGGTGAAAATTAAAATTCAGCACTCTAAGAATCTATAAAATTCAACATTCTAACTAAAAAAATGGGAATTGTGGGAAGCCTCGACTGGTCAGAGGGATTGGAATACAAGTTTGATAAACAAGATTAAGGAGCTGGCAGACCACCAGAGGTTGCAGCTGAGAAGTTGTTCAATCATGAGCTAATGATCTTTGGTGTAAACCAATTAACCAATTATACTTGTAAGAAGAAAGGTATATAAGGGCTTGTTAGAACAACGACAGGGTGGGAGCTGTTTGAGGTTTTTGGTTATTTGTCTTTGTGTGTCATGTCCATCCTGACAATGACAATGTCCAGCTACTCAACTATTAAACAGTTTGATTTGTAGAAGAAAATTCTTTAAAAAAATGATTTGCAGAAGGAAATTCAGTCAACAGACTTTCTTGAAGACTGAACCAAGGAGGATATGTGCACCATTCAAATGTAGATCTGAATTAATTCCTGCCCTATTTCAGAATTTTTGATGTGGCTTGGAGAGTTTATTTTACTTTCTTCAGTCTGAGTTTTCTCAGCTGTACAATAAGGTTAATAGCACTTATTAATCCTGGTTTTGTTTTATAGAATGCAAGTTCTTTAGGGCATAGATCAACTTTATACATTTGCATAGCATGTAGCAAAATCCTGACAAAGGCCTTCAAATACTATTAAAGTGTATAAAATAATAAAAAGAGCATTATCTTTAAATAGTTTTAGTTTATGTCCTCCTAAATTCCAAGCAATAAGTTTAGGTGAGGACCACTATAAAATATGATACCACTAGTATCGTATCACAACTTCTGAGATTACTTTATTCCTTGCAGGAGAAACCTGCAGAAGACAACTATTAACAAAGAAGTCTCTGAAAGGACTCTTACCTCTTGAGGTACAGCAGTGATGAGTTTTGTTCATGCTCTATCTTTCTCGCAGCTGGTCAAAGGTTTTTCTCTAACCAGAATGGCAGATAGATTGGGTAAAGTTCTCTAGGGGAGAAGTCCAATCTTCAACAAGAGGTTTCATTAATGCAATAGCAAAACAGATCTCTCTGACAGAAATTAAAAAAAAATATAAAAACATTGGTTAGTGTGTATCTGTTTGTCTTGTTACTGTGCAGTATGTCTTTCTGTTGTTACAGAAGGTTCAAGTGAAAAAACTTTCCTTGGGGTATTATACTAAAATAAATATTGGTAATATGTCATTATAAAATCTTTCTTACTTTTAGAGGCACCTATTTTTTAGCATAACAGCAACATCAAATAAATAAATTTTTTACCAGAAGTCTTTCTTGCTAACATTGAAATCTGTAAGAGTCAGAGGTAGCAATGAACCTGAAACTAGAAAATAGTTCTTTCATAATACAGTAACTGAGCAATTAGCACCAGGGACAGAATTGATGAACTAGTTAGGAACAATTTGTGTTTGCCTTCTCTCTTGAATTACTAAACCCAATGAGAAGTGTAAGATAAAATAGAAATCATCTATACTGTTCAAACTAATTTTGTATTTTTCCCTTCAGAGCAAGTGGAAATATAGCCACTGAATACAATTTGCAGAGTTTTTTAATAAATAATGTAATCTCTCATGTATTCTGTACAAGAATGTAGAATATGAATGGGATTGAGGTGTGGTATTTTGATATGGAAAAGTGGAGAAAAAAGAGGACAGAAGATTAAAACAGAATTTTAATTGCTTACTATGTTAGAAAATAAAATAACTAAATAACATGAGTTTATTTTATTTTTTCTTATACTAGTGATTATGGGCCAGTAACATTTTAGAAACTACAGATTTTTTTTCTTCAGTACATCCAGTTTCTTCCCCTAGGCTGTGCTTTTCCTTCTGCTTTAATTCCAGGAGTTTGTCGGTATAGATTATTCAGATCACATAACACATATACGCTTTGTGAAAGTGAATTTAACTTTCTTCTAGTTCTGACTGGCTAAAAATAGTTCATGCACTGCTTGCACACAGATTGTATCTTCTGGCCGTCCTTGCTTCTGTTCTTTAGACTTCGATCGGCACAGCAATTTCTTCCTTCTGAAACTTTTTTAAAATGTTGTTATTCCATGTTTGATTTACTGATGTGTTTGACAGGAATTCAAAGGCAAAAATATCCTGCTTTGGAACCACTCTTTGAGAGCTGCAGACTGGCTTTCCTGAATAAAGTGGACTACAAGCAAATACTGTTTGTTTAACTTTTTGTGAAATGAATTGCTACCTTGTGGATCCTGTGCACTATGGTAGAAATGCTCTACCTGTGGAATCAGGCAATAGGTTAAATATGATCAGCAAATATTATTAGTCTAGTAAGGAATTATGACAACATTTTGTAATCTTTAACTTTTAAATGTTTTCAGTTCAAGTTCTCAGATCCCAGAGGTCTGTAGGTTTCTGATCCCAGTCCTTCTGCTGCATTCATGTCTCCATACTCCACGAGAAAAATAGTTTACTTATGTTAGATGACTCATGATAGATAAGACCTCTCTCTCCTTGGTGATTTAATCAGGAAGCATGTATCTAACAAATCATCCTGATTTTATTTTAAAATTGCCCATAAAAGTGGACAATTAATTAATTAATTAGAAGTTTTGCAACTTCCTACAACCATAGGAGAAATATACATAGAAGTTTGTGTATATCATAGAATGATACAGTCATCTAATGGTTTAGGTTGGATTTTCCAGTAGATGAGTACATTCTGTAAGCTATAAAATACATTCATTCAAAGAAGCCAGCTGTGTAATTGCTATCAGAATATTATATTAAGAAACCTGCTGTGTTTTATCGAAAGGATTTTAATAAGTCTATGTCATTGAAAAAGAAAAAAAAATATTCTGGCATCTACTAAGGTTATCAGGGAAAGAAATTTTATAATATAAATGTCAGACCAAAATATTTCAAAATAATTTAGCCAAAATAATACATAAAAATAATTTTTTTTCTTAGAAATCAATCAGAGGAGGAATCTTTTTTTATTTGCCTCTGGTCTTTTCATTTCTTAAGATGCATGTTTACAAGCTTTTTATTGCAACTTAGGTAAAAAAAAGGTTAAAAAGGAAAACTGACGGTTTTTATATAGCTATTTGATTCTAACTTCCAACTCTATAAGAGGAAATATTTTTAGATTCACAAAGCTACTGAGAGAAATGCAAGATTGTGAAAATTTAATTTAGTTAACACTGCCAGAAAAAGGAATCTATTAATCTTTTAGCAAAAGCCATTTCCCAATTTCAGTTCCAAATTTCTGGACCTAAAGTGTTATATAAGCTTGGTCACAATGTCACATATTAGACTGTCATAACAATATTATTAATATATTTTTATTCCTCTCTTTTTCATGAAGATAACACATTTTGAGACAAGTCATCCTACAAATAGATGCCCACCTGAATTTTGTACATCTATTCTAGAACAAGTGTAACGAGGTCAATAACACCTCCAAACTAGAGAAAGAATAGCAAAACCTAACCCTGCTTACCTTCCACTGTCCAATGTTAATGTGCCACAGACAAGAACTGAGAGGAATTGCAAATAAAAAACCTCATTGACGTAGGAATGACTAGAGTAAGGTATTTAGTGAAAAAGTTTATACCCCATTTAACAAGAAAAAGTTTCATTTAGAACGTGTTGGTAGGTTAAACCTTATCATTAAAAGATCAATAGCATTTACATGAAATCTTCATGTAAATCTATAACACTTTCAATATTACTAATACTAGCTATGTCTTTAAGTACAGAGTGGATTTTGGAGGATCATTTTTAGTTTTGGTGGTGATCCATATTCTCTTGCAGGGCCAGGAAAAGACAGATAAAATATACAGTTATTTAACTGTGAATGTGCAAAACCAAGATTCTGACTTATTAATTCTAAAGACAATAAAAGTAGTAAGTATTCTGAATGTCCACTTTAAAATCTCAGAGCCACAGAACATAANAGCATGGATTAGTGAAGGTGATGAACTTACAGATGGTGAGCATGAAGATAGCCTAGGCATGTGTGTGTGTATGTGCATGTGTGTGTATATATATATAAATATATATAAATCATCCCATTCCAACAAAGAATATCCTATATTTTCCATAATTTTATCAAAGTCGACATCCTAAGAAGCCATTTATTAATTTGTCAAATGTTCTCAATGATATTCCTGCTGGTAGAATTTATTTACATAATGATGTTGTTGGAGCACACAGAAACATAACATACTCTTGTACTGGACAAATTTTTAAGACCAGCTGATAATAAAAATCTACAAACATAACTTAGAAGAGAAGTACTGTATCTAGTGTAAATGGAGACATTCGCTAAAAATACCGTATTTTGGGTACAATCTTGCAGTTAGGTCTGGTGTATCATGACCTGTAATACAGAGATCTGTTAATACTTCCAGTTGAAGCTTTTAAAGGTAAAGCTTTTATAATATACTTTCTCACATGTATGCAGAATTTGTAAAGTTTAGCAGAACTAAAACAATGTCTGCTAATTCTGACTAATTCTTGGCCTATAAACTATTTAAATATTTTGGAATGGATCACCACAACAAGAACAAATCAACAAAAAGAACATTGAGGGAGCTGTCAAAAGAATTTGCCAAGACGCATTCATTTGCCAGCAGTCCTGGTTGACTGGAGAACATCCAACTGACTGGAAACATAACACTCATCTACATGAAGGGTTGGAAGGATGATCTTGGGAACTACAGGCCTGTCAGCCTGACCTTGGTACCAGGCAAGGTCATGGAACAGATCATCCTGAGTGCCATGACACGGCACGTACAGGGTGATCAGGTGATCAGAACCAGCCAACGTGGGTTTATGAAAGGAAGGTCTTGTGTGACCAACCTGATCTCATTCTATGATAAAGTCACCCACTTAGTAGATGAGGGAAAGGCTGTGGATGTAGTCTATCTAGAATTCAGCAAAGAATTTGACACTGTCACCCACAGCATTCTCCTAAGAAAATCGGCTGCCCTTGGCTTTGATGGTCTACTCTTCACTGGGTGAAAAACTGACTGGAAGGACTGGCCCAGAGAGTTGAGGTTAGTGGAACTAAATCCAGTTGGTGACTGGTCACTAGTGGTGTTCCGCAGGGCTCAGTGTTGGGGCCAGTTCTGTTTAATGTCTTTACTGATGATCTAGATGAGGGGATTGAGTGTACACTCAGTAAGTTTGCGGATGACACTTAGTTGGGGGGATGTGTTGATCTGCTTGAGGGTAGGAAGGCTCTGCAGAGAGATCTGGACAGTCTGGATTGATGGGCAGAGTCCAACAGGTTGAGGTTCAATAAGGCCAAGTGCCAGGTCTTGCACTTGGACCACAACAAACCCAGGCACCGATACAGGCTCGGGGAAGAGTGGCTGGAAAGCTGCTCAGCAGAAAGGGACTTGGGGGTGCTGGTTGACAGCCGGCTGGATATGAACCAGAAGTGTGCATAGGTGGCCAAGAAGGCCAATGACATCTTGGCCTGCATCAAGAACAGTGTGGCCAGCAGGAATAGGGCAGTATTTGTCCCTCTGTGCTTGGCACTGGTGAGGCTGCACCTTGAGTGCTGTGTTCAGTTTTGGGCCCCTCACTTCAAAGAAGACATTGAGGTGTTGAAGCGTATCCAGAGAAGGGCAACAAAGCTGGTGAAAGGACTGGAAAACATGTCTCATGAAGAACAACTGAGGGAGCTGGCGTTGTTCAATCTGGAGAAGAGGAGGCTCAGGGGGGACCTCATCGCTCTCTACAACTTTCTAAAGAGTGGGTCTCTTCTGCCATGCCCATAGTGAAAAAACAAGAGGAAATGACCTTAAATTTCACAGGGGAGATTCAGATTAGACATTATGAAATTTTTTTTCACTGTAAGGGTGATTAGATATTAGAATAGGTTGCCCATGGAAGTGGTGGAGTCACCGTCCCTGGAGGTGTTCAAGAGGTATCTGGATGTGGCACTAGGTGATATGGTTTAGTGGGATGTAGGTAGGAAGTTGGAGTGAAGGTCCTGAATGTTTCTTCCAACCTTGATGATTTTGATTCTGTGATTCTGTCATTCAGATAATAAATTCTAGATCTGTTTTAATTTTTTTTCCTGGTGAACTAGCACTGGGAATGAAGAAAGATAATGAAGATATCAGAGATTTCAAGGTCTCTTACTCATATGTAAGTTAATGAATACTGATTCAAAGTGTTTCCAAATGTCTTTACGAACAACTAATAAGTAACTAATATTAATTACAATTTCATATTCAAATATTCATTCATTCAAATGTTTGCATCTACGAAAGGACATTTCCTTATGGTAGTAATTTGATTTTTTAAAACATTGGAGGGTGTTACATTATCCTTGTCAACAAGATTTTGTGCTTGAATGTGTCTGTGTACATCTGCCCATCCTATGGAATTCTAAAAATCATTTAACTCTTGAGGAGCAATTAAAAATATAATCCCTGAATTTTAGCAAGCTTGTTATTTTGTAAGCATAGTTCTACAAAATCTAGTGTTATGGGTCAACAGCTGATGGATTCCTCTGGTGTAGGAATAGGAATACGCCAGTAGAAATAGTAGTAGCCAAACAAAAAAATAAACCCAATAGACAAGGTAGTTCAGCACATAATCGGCAACAGACCTACCAGACTCCTTGTCAGAAGAACATATAGGTGTAAAATGTTTACATGGGTTCAAAGGTAAGTTGGGAAAAGATTTAGAATTGAAACCAGATCTAATTCTGGAAGTCCCTATGTTAAAAGTAGAAAAAAAAGAGGAAAATGTTTTTGAGAGATACGCACACTTGTTATGCTTTTTCTTTTTCTAAATATTTCTAATATATTTCTTAAAATCAGGGCATTTTTAGTGCCACAGCCAAATAGAGGGATAGCTTTATAAAAGCAAGCATGCAGGTACATCAGTGGGAGCATGCTCTTGCCAAGGGACAAACTTTGTGTAGGTCAATCTCTAAAGTCTTTTTTCTTTTAAAACTTCCTGGTTGACATTGATCTTGTATTCCTATGGGAATAGTAGCATAAAATGATATAAATAAAAGAAACTAGATCCTTAACAAATCAACTACTCATGTAACAAGTTCAAGAACAATTTGTACCAAACAAGAGCTGTGGTACTTACAAACTCCTCCTTCCTACAAACTACAATCATTCCTTCAGTTTTCATGTAGGTTATGACATTATTGGTGAGTCATGAAGTAAATAGGAAACTGGAAAAACAGCAGAGATTGTTATACACTATTACAACAGCTATAATTTTTCTTGAGAGGTATGATACAGCCAATTTTTCCTTACTCTTCCCTGCATATTACGTTTTCCAGACTCAAATTTCTTTTGCAGATTACACTATAGTTTGTATTCCACTAAGAAGCTACATGGTAGCTTTTTAATATAGTTATATAGACTCAAAAAACCATCCTGACAGCCTGACAAACATATCAGGATGAAATTTTCCTCCCTTGGTTGCCCCATGCAAACAAAAACATTCTTTGCAAGCAACAGATATTTTGTAATTCCATTAAGCTTAAAAAACTTCTGTATATGCTTTGGGCTGTTTACATAGCACTGGTTTATAACCTGCTGGTCTCCACAGAAATGTCTTTCAAGAACTGAAAAATATTCTCTCTTTATTTACTCATCAGGATGTTACTGCTGCAGGTGGGAGCAAGAAAGAAAGGAGGAAACCACATGCCTGCTGGAAATATTGAAATATTTATAGGAAATATCCTTCAGTTAGATAGAGGGACACACACATTTCCATTGACTACAGCTTGTCTGTGTTCTCCCAAATTGTAACATTGCCAAGTTATATAATGTTGTACTGGTAGATTATTTTTTTCCTTTTTTAAATAAAAAGAAAGAAAAAAAAAGAGAAGAAGCACAAGGCTGATTTAATGCTAACTTCCTGACCGGGTCTGAAATTCAGGCAAGGCTCTCAGTATATTTAACATTTCAGCCTCAAGAGTTAATTTATGGCATTTGTTTTGAACTCAAGGTCTCTGTGGCCTAAGTCAAGATGTTTACTCTGATAATTTTGTATTTCCAAGACAAATATAAATATTATGACATTTAACCCTCCTCTCTAATCTAAGTACTCAATTGGTTAAAAAAACCCCAACTTCTAACTATGTATTTTCTGAACACAAAGAGATAGATAAATGAGGAAATGCATGTCTGAGTAATTAGCTGTCTATTTAATGAGATTTTTTTTATTGAAGAGCAAGGCAGAAAGGATCTATATAAGCTTTTACAGTTCCAGAGATTATTCAGCTGACCTTACATTCATTGAAGTCAACAATTTCTACACATCATGGACCCATCCTTGTGTGTTCACTTAAATATTACTTTCAAAGAGAAACACTATATGATACTCTGGTGTGTTTCAAGTCTAGGCAATGCTTGTATGTGAAGGTTCATACATCTCTTAGACACCCTTAAAATATTGAGTAAGTATTGGACAGTGTGTAATGACAGTAGCTAACACTGCACCGTTTGCTTGACAAAATAATGGCCTGGAGCACCAATAAACTGTTGTTCTTAGTTTTTAAAGTTCTGCAATTTCAGAACACACAGACCTGTCACATGCAGAATTAAAACACTCCTACACTTTACAAAGAGGTGTATGAACACACAGACAAAGGGTCTTACCTGGAGAATTATACTCTCCTTAAATGCTGAACATCAGTAAGCATGTTGCTTTATTCAGAAACATGAGAGGAAACAATGGAAAAATTTTTTATGCCTAAAAGATACAGGTGGAATTTATAATACACATCTAAATAAGCAGGCTATATAATTCTCAATATTTTCAAATTAGTTATTTACTTTTTCAGCATCATCTAATATTAGTGATTGATATATACTAAGTTAGGGAACTGATGTTTTGATCTAGTTTAGTTTTTTCTTTATTTTGACCATTCTTTTTGAAAATTCCATAAACTCTCAGAAAAGGGAGAAATTTTAGCAGGAACACACTCTAGCTTAATTCTTTTTAGAAGAAGACAATAGTGGAAAAAGCTACTGTTTGCTTGAAACTTAAGAACTGCAAAAGCCTCCACATGTATGTGTAAGACATCCTCATGAGTACTTGCAACAGAGTTACTTTTACTTTCAGTGACTGGCTGTAGGATCCTACCATGCTTTTGAAAAACTTCACTCAGGCACAGTCATTTAAGGACTTCCGAAAAATAGTTTCCTGCCTTAATATGATAGACAGGCATAAAGAGATAGCAAGAGCTTCAATGAGGTGATCAAAATCACTTAGAAGATAAGTAGCAAAGCAAAAATCCCAGGCACCCTCATTTAGAATACCAAGTCTCTAAACACCAACACACTGATCCCAGAAGCAAAAATGAAGCTAATTAGTGGCTTTTAATCTCAAAAAGAACTGAAGTAAAAGGTAAGGTAACAAAAGAAGAGAGACTGGATGAGGATTTATCACTTGCAAGCTGCTTCTTCAGATCATGAAAAACACACATCAAACAGCTACTCATCACATTCTGACATCCTTTGAAATTATTTTCAGTACTGTAATGTAACTTCCTGTAACTACATTCACCTGAGAGTGATTGTGTTAAAAAATATATATAAAACTATTCATTATGGACTGACAAACATAAAACTTATGAAAAGGTCTTGCTACATTACATGGTGTATCATGTATCATCTGGATACTTTTGTTACCTGAAAGCTTCTATGTTTTCTAAAAGAAGCAATATATTCACTTGAAAAATTTCGTACTCAAAGTTTTTAACCTGTGTGTGTCACTATGACATATATTAACTCTGTTCTTTTTTTGAGCAGGAGGCACTTGGGCACATTCACACAGCATTTGCAATTCCAGGAGCATTAGAATTGACTTGCCATCTTCTGAAGGCCCTGGGAGTATGATCACATAACCCAGGAAAATCAAATGCAAAAGAAAGAGTTGCTGCCTTAACCTAGAAAGAAAATAGCATCCTGCTGTTACAACAAAGGACTTCATGTTTCATTGACACACCCCAGTTACCTGAATTGTTCCATTTCTTTTCAAGGTATGTAGAAAGGTACACGTCCTGACACACATTAGAACTCCATGGATGGAGTCTGCTATTGGGAAGTTGCTGCAAAAATTGAGAAATGGTGAGACAGCTTGTTAAACTAGGGAGAGCAGTGGATGGGTAAAAGTTCTTCAGCATATGTGGGCAGGGAGGAAGACGAGGTCCTTAGCATGATGGAGCAGCTCAGACATCTGGAGCTTCTCTACGGGACAGGTCACAGGGAGTTAGAACTTCAGGTCATGGACAGAGGACATGACAGTGAGAGAAATGACAGCATGGTGGGCTTGCATTACCAACTACCTGGTCACGGATGGGTAATGGACCAACTTCAACAACCTGAATAAATCCTTGGGTCACCGATACCAGCCATCCTGGAGGTTTCAATTTCCTGACATCTGGTTGTGCAGTATGATGGCACAAAAGCTTTCAAGGAGACTTCTATAGGTTTTTGGGGGTAAATTCTTAATACAGAAGTTGGACAGGCCAACCAGGCTGACTTACGACTGGATCTGCTGTCAGCCAAGAAGGAAGAACAGGACAGGAAATAACATTCATTGACAGCTGTGGCTGCAGTGACCGTTAAATAGAGTCATGTGAGGCCCATAGAAAGTGAGGAATGTGAGTAGCAGAACACAAATCTGGGACTTCAGGAGAGCAGGTTTTGGCTTCCTCAAGAATTGGGTAGGTGGGATCCCAAAGGAGGCAGATCTGAAGGGTAGTGTTCTCAAAGGGTTAGAAAAGCCATTCCCATATTCAGACTGACACATCAGGAAGTCAGCATGGCTAAATAGGGAATTCACAGAGCTCCAACACAAAAAAATGAAGCACATGGGAGGTGGAAGCTGTCACAGGTGACCAAAGAGAAACTTAGAAATTTTGGCTGGGATTACATGGGTGATGTCAGGGAAGGAAAAGCCTAAATAGAGTTGACATTGTCAAGGGAATTCAAGGGCAGTTAGAAGACATCTTGTGGCTAAGCTTTATTTTCAGGTAAAAAAGCTGAGCAAGCCAACTTTAAATATTGAGAGGCCACAGTAATGTTTCCTCAGAACCTTCTCTTCTCAAGGCTGAACAACTCCAACTCTCCCAGCCTTTCCTCACAGGAGAGGTCGTCCAACCTCTCATCTTTGTGGCCCTCCTCTTGACCCACTCCAAAAGGTCCATTTTTTTCCTGCACTGAGGACTCCAGAATCAGACACAGTACTCCAGGTCAGGTCTCACAAGAGCAGAATAGAGGGGGAGAATCACCTCTCTCAACCTGCTGGTCCCACTTCTTTTGGTACAGCCCAGGATATAGTTGGCTTTCTGCACTGAGAGCACATTGGTGTCTCATGTTCAGTATTTCATCCACCATAAATATGAGACCTGTGACATCAGAAGTACTGCAAATTATTATAGCATATGAACAATCAAGATGCTGAAGAAGGTACTTAATATTTTAGCTATGATCAGATATTTTCTTGAAAAACATGTACTTAAATAACGTTCTTGAATGTCTCAGTGTAATCAAATTCCCTGCTATCTCTGCTGCCATAAACAATGCTAAAGAATTAACATCCCCATGGAAATTTTAGAAGGTTTTACACCCATAAATCACATTTCAAGCTGTACCTAAATTATTTCATTCACTGGAAAACTAAACTGTTACCTTCCAGAAGCAGTACTCATGAAGTATTTCTGACCACTTTAAAGCTGTGTATGTACATACGTGTGTGTTTATATTTTCTCATAATTGCAAGAGAAAGAGAAATAGAATAAATGGGTTGTTTAAATTCTGGGAAAAACCTTAAGACAAAAAGAGGAAGGAAGGCACATACCATCTGTTTGGATGTTTTTAAATTAGTTGCACTAATAGTCAATATTAATTGAACCTCTTAAGAAGAAAATTGTACCACCATCCACTTTCATGTTCTCTGTACCTTCCACTCCTATAGACTTCTTCAATCTATTTTCCAGTAGGTTACATGTTATTGCCAGATGAATCCTTCATACACAAATTCAAAGGAATATTTCCTAATATCTTCAACAATAGTAATTTTCTTAGATAATTACATTGATCAAAGACACAGGAAGTGCTATTTGTCAGAGAGCAACCAAAACCTGTGAACAGCACCTTCCCTGAGTTGCACCTCTAAGAAATATTGTAATAGTATGGTTACATCCTCATTGACAATTTTGCGTGAAAAGAGAATTTTCTCACTTCTTATTTTAATTTAATTTTACTTTTTGCTTAAAAAATATTTCTTTCCATCTAAAATACAAGCAAATCAAACACCACTTTTATCAGAAAAATTAATTTATCTTTGAAAGCAATAAAGATATTGCTACCTGTATTACACTCCTGTAAAATTTCAATAGAAAAGTGAACAAAATAACAATTAATTAGGAATTTGTCTAGAAAATAGACTATGAACAGTATGCTTGATCTTGAGGCTCAAGAAAGGAGAATGGAAGATTAAATAGTCTATTATATGAGAAATACTAATTTATGGCCATTATAGAGGTATATTGGAAGTACGTAAATGAGATAATGTGAGCTAGTTTTTCCACTTTGGACAAAAAAATGTGATCCTTGGTAAAAACAAAAGCTTTCCAGCACAAGTATCAAGCTCATCACAGTGGCTGAGAGAACACAGCTGTGCTTCCATAATATATGTTATCAGAATCTGAAAATATGTGTTGGTGGCAGTGTATTCCAAAGATTAATTATTCATTATAAAAAATCTGGTTTACTTAACAAGATTCAAACCTGTTACCTAATCAAGTTATTTAGTATCCTAATTTGATTCTTGTGTTATGAGATCTATTGAGCAATGTTTCCATCATTTATGTTTTTATATATTTTAAATCCAGAGAGCATAAGTTTAATTAATTTTGTTAAATACTTTTTTTACGCAATGTGATCATTATGTGAGAATCTGTGAAGGAGAAAAATAACTTTCAGAAAGGAGTATTTTGTACCTCTCAACAGCAAAAGTGAACCAGATGAGCTGTGTCTGGCAGTGGCTATGAGTAGATCATTACTCGTTTACCTTACATATCCAAAAAACCCTCCAACAACCTTTTACCAGGGCCACATTTGAAAGTGTTTCACGACTTCTCTGTTAATTTAAGAAAGCCTTACACTAAAATAATAATGAGAATATGAGATTTGTTTTATTATTTAGATGTCTCAGAGTAAATAAAAATTTGGCAAACCAACTACTGTTCATTCCTCACTTAGTTGTGATAAAAAGAGCTGGAGACTTTATATTAAATTAAGTAGAATTGAACTGCAGCTACTTCACTAGTATTTAGCTTGTTTGTTTTACTGTGGTGAAGGTGAAATACATATTATTATTCTTTCCTTGACCAAAATTAAATGCTTCTAGGAAGTGTCATCACTTACGGTGAATCATTTAATGAAAATATGTTTAACAATATACAAGATGTGTGCACATAAGATAAAAGAATATCTGTAAGCACACATATGTTCTCAATGAACTACTTCAGTGCTAAATGTGGATCTTCTGTTGGGCTGTCATGATATATTGACTCTCTTGGGATCTGAATATCACTAGAGTTTATGAAAAATCGAAAACAGTTTGGAGAGAAAAAAGTTGATAGAACAAAACAATACACCTGTATTTTCAGAGACATAACTTCGAAAATGTGATAAATGCTATATTGTAAATCTCCAGTTTTTTATACCAAAACTGTCTGGCAAGGCTTATATAAGCCTAAAGTACATGTCAGAAGGGGATAATGTATCTTACCTCCAATAAATGTTTTTTTACCTTGCCCAGTCTCTGAGAAAATGAGAACAGAGAACTATCACAGAAGCATGAAATATTTTCTGTATGAGCTGATAAGAAAACTCAAATATTGACATATTCTAAATGAAATAAAATAATAAAACAAAAAACAAAACAAAACAAAAAAAACAAACTCTTATGTCAGAGCTTTCTCTTTCATGAAAATAACTCTCATGTTTTAGAAATACAAAACAACATATGCAAAGTCCCCTTAATAGATTTTTCGGACCAAACAGACTGTTTTCAGGTAGATGGGGTAAGAAAGTGTCTTGGTTTAATGGTCAGGGTAAGCCACAACCCAGAGAACAGAATAGTTCTCCATTATTCCCCTCCACCCTCTCAGGGGAAGATAAAAGGGAAATAAGGAAGAGAGACTTCAAAGTTGGAAGTTAAAACTAGAATAGGTTTAATAGAACAAGAAAGGGGTAGTAACACAAGGAACAAAATATACAAGCATATATATTTTTCTCCTTCAAATAAGAGTTACAGATCTAGTTTTAGCAAGTCCATCGGTTACTTTGATAGAAAGCTTTTATCAAAGGTCTTTTTCTTCCCTCCCACGTATCATTTGCATTTAAATTTGCACTTGAAATCCTTACCCAACTTTATAGGAGAGACTTCTACATATCTGAGGACGTGATTAACCTTTGGCAATGGTGTTGTGTATCAGTTAGTGAAGTGTTGTATGGGGAGAACAGATACACACCTTGGAGCCTGGGTATTTTTCCTCCTTCACTTAAGTATTCTAAAAGTTGATTTGGTCTAATTAACACACATGGGTATAAATCATTAAAGTTTGCCACATCAAATCACACAGCTTCAATCTCCTCATGAGAAAAATATGGGCTATATAATGCACTGACATAATGAATGGAGGGCGTGATGAAGGAACAATGTGTAAGCAAGTTTTCTAAAACATTAAATTCTCAGCTTAATAGTGGAAGATGAGGGATTATGAACTATCCATTGGTGGCAGAAGCCAGATACACAGCAAATGTAGTGGGCCAGGAGGGAGAAGGCAGCTCAGAGTGCAGTGACAGATCCAGAGTAGCATTCAGGCTAATAATGTCAGTGTGCTTGCCAAGTGTAATATCATTGCATAACCTTGAGAGACTTAGAACTATACCTGATAACAAGTAACATCTAGCATTTATTAAACTGGTTTTGTCTCCATTTAGCCCATATCCAGGGCTAAACTGAAGCAGTTTACTCTTTCACCTGATGACACCTCCACAGCTGGGAATTGTGAAAAGGAGAGGAGAGAAGCCCCATGGGTTGGAATTTAAATTAATTTAATGAAATAACAAAACAATTCATTTGAGCAGGTTCCTTCAGAAAGAAACCTAAGTGTATCATTAAACATTACCATGCAAGTAAAAATTCTCTGTTCAGTGAATAGCAAGTAATCAAGTTGTGTGTCTACTTCTATTAAGAAAAAAATGCTTTTCCTTTGCCTATACAGGAGAAGAAGATGGGTTAAAAAATGAACAAGAGCTAGTATTTATATGGTGATGAGGAATAAATAATTGGCCTACTTGCAGAATATATTTGGAAATTTTTGTCCACCTCAGAAGTGAATACAGACACAAAAAAATATCTATAGACTAGCGGCTCTACAACAGGTGGGTTAACTTAAAGTTGGAGAAATAAAAGGAATTGAAAGGATTCATTATTCAACAAGTTCTTTGTCCTTTATCCTTGGATAATTTTGATATAATAAAAGGAAAATATGCTTGTATATTGGCCATGTTTCTGACATTATCTGAACTCACAAATGAGTCACTTGAGGAACTCACACCAAAACAGAGAAGGTTGGGGTTTTCACAGAATCACAGCATCACAGAATGGTAAGGGTTAAAAGGGACCTTTGGAGAACACCTAGTTCAACCTCCCTGTCAAGGCTGGTTCATCTGGGACAGGTGGCACAGGATCGTGTCCAGGTGGGTTTTGAATATCTCCAGAGAATGAGACTTGACAACCTCCCTGGGCAGCCTGTTCCAATGCTGTGTCACCTTCAAGATGAAGAAATTTTTTCTCATGTTTAGACAGAACCCCTTGTGTCCCGGTTTATGTCCATTGCCCCTTGTCCTGTCACTTAGCACCACTGAGAAGAGTCTGGCCTCATCATCTTGACACTCATCCCTTAGATATTTATAAACACTGATTCCTCCTAGACTACCTGTCCTTACTTTCACCCTCTGTAGGCTACCTTTTTGTGTTTGAATTTGTCCAGGAGGTCCTTGCTCATTCACATGGGCCTCCTGTTGTTTTTGCCTGACTTCCTCTTTGTTGGGATGCAGCACATGGAGGAGGTGATCCTTGAATATTAACCAGCT
>VZRW01009989.1:41456-76659 GCA_013398125.1 Aegotheles bennettii | reverse complement strand
TCTGCTTGCTGTGACCACTGCATGCTCACTGGAGATGTTGTGCTCGCAGTGTTTGCACTCAGCCCTCACTGCTAGAAGTGCACAGCTTGCAACTACTATCTGGAGCTGAGTATAAATTTGGATCTTATATTAGCATTGGGGGTAATATTACTTCATTATTATTACTCTATTAAATCTGTTTTCATGTCAACCCATGGGTCTCCTTTCTTTTTCCCAATTCCCCATCCTGGGTGGGGTTGGGTGATAGAACAACTGTTCAAACCATGACATACATATGTACAAAATACCAGAATATGCTGCTGAAATTATTCAATAATCTCATTTTACAAATTTGAACACTAGCTCAGTTTCTGTTACTTTGTGCTGTGTTCTAGGTAAACTTCAGCTGGAAAAAAAGATGGCTACTATTTTTATTCCTACGCTGTTTTCTTGACAAAATCACCAGCTCTCTCACACACACACAAATCCTATACGTTTAAATCAACTTGTAGAAAATTATGTGCAATAAAAAGATAAAAAAATGGCATAAGACATTTTCATAGGAGTGGGGGGAAAAAAGAAATAAAGATAAACTGCCCAAAGCTCTTGCTGCTGCAGTGTCAGCAGTCCTGCAGAAAAGTCAATCACCCCCTCATTGCTTCACTGTTCTCTTAATCCTGGGGAGAAGCAAGATAGAAATCATTTTCTGAAGAAAGAAACTTCAAATAATAAACAAAAAAACCCAAACCAAACCAAATAAATACATAAATAAATAAAATTTTAAAATATGTGGAATACATGATAAATCTTGGTTTGTTAAGACAAAATAGATTTAATAGTAAACAGGAGTCCAAACCTTACCTTTGGTGAACATTTTTTATCTCCATGCTTGAATTATGAGGTGCAGAATATACATACGGTTTATTGCTTGCTGGACACAGGAAAAAGTGAATACTGTAAAGAATTAATATTTAATTCCTACTATTTCTACATGATTCTAGAAAGCAGAGGGAACATTGCTATTTAACATTTATTGTATATATGCTTGTCAGCAAATTTTTTGGTAACCTTTACTTTATTACATGCTCTGTTAGCAACTTCCATCATTTGCATTACTGCTCCATTAAAACAAAAATGTTTATTTCAATTAATATGAGTAATAACAAGCAGCTCCTATTATATTATTACCTTGATTGCAGTAAACTAAATAATGCTTAGAAGGCCTGAGAAACCATAAAGGCAAGCAGACATTTTAAAATAATTTTCCAAATTATTTATATTGTATATGTCCAAAATAACTGACAACTGCATATACACATAACAAAAAGCATTCATGTCTGTACATTTGCATCTTCCCATCAGCATATATAATTTTATTAGTAGCTTTTCTGTGTAAGAAAAAATGAAATTGCTTGGAATTAATTTTTAAGAGTTTTTCAGAACGGTCTGAAAGATTGAATTGATCATTTGAAAAAGACTATTCCACAGTATATTGCACAGATCTTCTATAACTATCTCTTAAGTACACTGAGTGTGTGATACTAAAAATGTGACTTTTACCAACAGATGCTGTAACACAGAGATCGCAGCATTTACCTGTATTTATCATAGAAAAAAATGTGGAATCTCAGGAATGAAACTGAGATGAAGGCAATTGCACCTACAAAGTCTCAGTTCACCATGTTTTTAACATTTGCAGTTCGAGGTCTTAACACCCCACTTACACCTCACCTCCTCAGGAACAGAGGTTTTGATATAGGCACTTCTATTTACCCAGTCCTCTTAGGGTTTACCCTGTACCTCTCTATGAAATCCCTACTCAGGAATTCCTAATATAGGAAAAAAATACTGTAACACGACTTATGCTAAAATGTCAGCCCTGAAATTACTTCTGAAATCCATAAATTGCTGAAATGTCTGTTTGGAATTCACTTGTTCATGACAGGTAATGTAACTATTGGCAGTACACAAGTCAACAGGTCAATATAGTCAGTTCACATCTGCCTCTACACTGAGACTCTTCAGAGGTGGTCTGTGTCCCCACTCCTTATGTCCTATTGATACAGTTCTTACTTCTATAGAAAAAGGTTACCTTTTACCATATGTGATACATACAACAAAGAAAAAAGTAAAAATAAATATTTGCTAGCACCTGAATTACACTGAACTACTGAATGCAACTCTTAGGGAAAAAATTCACAGGGAATACAACTAAGAACTGTATTTTCTCAGGGCACCATACTTGCATCTCTTCTTCACAAGAGTTTGATCTACATGAATTCTGCATGCTGATGATTAACTGCGTATAACAAATAACAACCCCTTTATAATTAAAAATGCAAATAAAAATACATTTTACGTATTTTCCCAGCTTAATAAGAATTTCATTGTATTTTGAAATCTTTCCTCATCAACTAATAAGGCAATACTTCAGCTTTACAAAAACCTTTTTTTCAATAACATACAACTGAGACATCTGTTTTGGCTATAATACATAGTGAAATTAATTACCTAACTTTTACGTTTGTTTATACAATTAAGATTAGAGTACCCTACAAAGCATTACCATAACAGGTGGCATTAGACTTTAAATTTCACTTTTCCTCATTTTTATATATATATTTTATATATATATATACACACAAATCAAATCCTGTTTTGTGTTCTGTGAACTGAACAGTCATAAAAATAAAGCAGCTGTAGCAATCTTTTTTAAGACAGTTTAAGACTGCAATTCTCACTAATTATATAGAATGACAAATGCTAGCTGGGTTTTATCTAGAAAAATAGGAAGATGTAAAATAGCACTTTTTAGTGCTTTATCTTTTGTTTACATTGTTCTTCCTGCTACAATCTTACTTCTCAACCTCATAACACAGCTTACAATAACCTATGATCGCTACCATGTGATATTTATCCTTTAAATCAGTATTATGCTTTAATAATGCACTAACTGAACAAATTCATATACATCTTACAACTTACCTGTTTCTCTTTTGCTTCTCCTCACAGTTTAAAACAATTAATTCCTTTCCCTTACCATTCAATACATTTTATTTACATTTCTACTTTCTTGGGTTTTATATACAGTCAGCTTCTAGCACAGCACTTGTTTAGCACAGTAAAGTAGTACTTTAGTAGTACTATTAATTTTTATCTGATTTAGCTTTAGCAGTGAAAAATACTGTACAAAATATGGGATGAATTTCACTTAATTACTACAGTTTGTGAGAGCTATATAGTTACACAGCTATTTTTAAGGAAAAGAAATAAATTGTATGATGGCTGAAGAATCTAGTAGAGTACTTTTATCTATGAAAACACGCATGCACTGCAGCAGAAATTCCAAGATGATCTCTTGCATTTCCATGCTGTCAGCTAAAAAAACAGAACTATAATTTTCCAGTATCTGCTGAGTGAATTGTCCTGAAAAATGCAATGGTAGAAGGATGCACCTGTGAATTTGCTTTGTGCAACAAAAGAATAGAAACCTGTCATTCAAAATCTGCTTTTTTAACCTCTGTATGGTGCAAAACCATCAAATGTTTTTTTCCTTATAATACTATCTATGAAGGTAGCTAAGTTAGGATAAATAAAATATCTGTTTCACTGTTGGACATTGGATATGAAATCTTCATTTTACTCAGTTGCAACTACAATTACTTCAGTGAGATCAAGATCATACTCAGGAATTTGTGTCTGCTATGCTCATACCAGCAGAAGATCAGTTGCTTCTCTTTCTTGAAACAACTTTCTACTAACAGATTAGTGCAAATGAGGCACGCATGTTGACTACTGATAATAAAAGTATTTGAAAAAGAAATATTAATCCTTGTATAACGGTGTAAAAGTACTAAAGGTCAACTAAGTACAGTAAACGAAGCACATATACTGTGCAACTCAAGCATCAGTAGCTGTGAGCTGCCTTCCACAGTTTTCAAAACTTTTTGAACTGAGTCAACAATCAATCAGAATGTTGTTCTTGTCAAAAAAATGTGATGATACCCACTAAATCATGGAACAAACTGGTGATGTTCCCACATTTGTTTTAGCAGTATAATATAAATCAGCAGCATGTAAAAGAGTAATCAGACAACAGAACTGACAGCAGTGTTTTACAGTGCTCCATAAATCTCATGCCTGAACAGTAAACGACAAAGCATCACAGATAGCAATGTTTGCTGTCCAGCTCTGCAGTTCATATTGAGCAAATGACCAAGGAACCCAAAACAAAGCACCAATGAAATTAATGCACCAAAATCTGAAGTTGTGAAAAGATCAAACAGCTTCCATAAAGTGTCTTTTTAACCTCAGTGGTATAAGACACCCCAATTTCTGACCTCTAAAGGTCCTTAATTGGTTAACAATTGTATTTACTTGCAGATGGAGATGAATTTAAATTTACACCTCAACTCACCTGCAAGGCAGGTAGTAGTCACCTGAAGGATTAATCTGGCAAGCATTTCCAGAGGTTGCCTAACTCACTAATGAGATTGTGCCTCTCACAAACTACTGTATTACCCATCACTTCTGTGACACATTTGGTGGGGGGCCCTGGGACACTGTTAGCACCAGCAGCATACCCATCCTCTGATTCAAATACTGTAGACACGGTAGAAAATTAAAGTGTGATCTCAGTAAAAGATCTTTCAAAAATTGCGGAGAGGCGCCTTCAGAAAAGGGACCCTGGGCCAAATCTGGATTCCATCAGGGGATAGATAAATAAAAATAAGCTACTGTAATGTGGGACACACTCAGGGCCAGGTACAACTGATGCTACTGGTACACAAGCTAGGGCCAGAAGGATTTAAAACAGATTAACACCTTTTGCTGTGAGATCCTGAGGCATTGCTAGCCCCTTGGCTGGGAAAGAACTAAGGAAACACAATGTAGTTGTAATGTATCAATCATCAGAACATATACCCAGGTGAGAGAGAGGAAAAGAGACAGAAGGAAATGAAGAAAGAAAAACAGGTACCTTACCTCACTTTTAAATTGCCTTGCTGTGGCTGTCCATCGTAAATTGACAAAATATCAAAATCTTCCTCGAGGGCAAAAGTATGAAATGACAATTGTATCCTGTTGCGTTCTCCTGTGATAATTATCCACGTGCAGTTGGCATAATTTGGATAACCATGAGGAAATCCCGGGCTTTCTATAGTACCATTTGGTCCTTGTACTAAGCCTCCACAGTTCTGACCTGAAATATAAAAAAAAAAAATAAAAATAGGTATTTTAGTGTTTTTCCCCTCTCCCAGTACATATTCTTACATAAGTAACTATATGTAAAATTACTTTCATAGTATTTTTTCTAGATTACAAACATCACATAAAATTGCATTTATACCATTCTTCTCTCTGGATTCAAACTCCCCATCACTGGATTTTTTTAAGACACCTGACATCTTTTTATACTATTAATTATTTGAGGATATGTAGTATTGTTCATCCAAATGTGAAATTTAAGCATTAGCCTTGATGCCATAAATTCAACAGCTTGATAGTTTTAATGCCAGAGACTGTTCAGAGCATTTTGGTGAATGTAATTTATGAAGTTTTTACATAAATACTAAAGTATTAGAGTTTGTGCTGTTCTGAAACATACTTTCAACACAGAGAGCAAAATGTAGAAACACATTTATTACGCATTCTGTTGAAAACAACATAAAGATTTTTATACTTTGAAAACACAGCAAAATTTCTGTGGTATAACATTTCTAATGCCACGTGTGTTGTGATCAGGCAAGTGTTAATTAATTTTTTTTAGGATTTTAAAAAAATAATACTAAGGGTTTATTCAGCAGTTATTTGTGTCTGGTGTGTACATCCTACAGTCCCTGTGAGGGTATGGTAGCTCATTAATGAGAAGCCCTCAGCAAGAAACCTTGATTTACAGTGCACTCTCTTGCTAATTTTCTACTTGATTTTGTTAATCCCACACACAGTAGTTGTATTGACTCAGAGCTGGAGAGAAGCTTTAATTAAATATTTGAACAGTGAAAAGTTTAAGGACTTTCTGCGCACTGTAATGCTTGGATTATTACATGCATTTTAAGCACTTCAGAACAAGTATAATCCCAGCATTTTATTGTTATACCTAAACCAGAAAAGTATTTCAGGCTGCAATTTTATTTTTAACTTTCCAGCAGTAGGTCTCTGAAACTGAATCTTTCAGAGCATTGCTGTCAAATGCTTGGGGGAGGTTTCTAAATCTTCATAAAATTTATTTAATAAAAAGGATTTGGTGAGAAAATTAAAGAACTAATAAGTAATCATTTTTCACTATATTTCAAATATAACAAGAACTCTAATGAAAAGATAAAAAGGCTATGGGATTCAGAAGGCCTTTAAAGCAAAAATCTTCTCTAGTATATCTACCAATTGATTCACATTACTTCAATAAAAATTTACTATTATTAAACATTCCTGAAGAAGGAATCTATCACACTGGGAACTTAGCATGCAAGTTTCAGCTGTGTGCTGTTCATTGTAACTTGTCAGCATTCTTGCAGATCCTTTGCATTGTATTCCTCTTCCTACAGCCACAGGGTAAGTGTCATACAAGTGTCAAAAGCAATTCAAAATACTTTAATTACTACAGAAATAACCTACTGGAAAGAGAAAATGAAAATTATAGTGACATCCCACCACCCTAATACTCTAATGAGCTACTTCATGTCACCAACGTCCAGAAATTGGTTTGTGTAAATCAAATACCCCATGCAAGCCATTTCTGCACAGCAACTTTCCTACCACTCCGGTGTGAAAGGGTTGCTTTGAAAACCAGTTTTCTACTGCTCCAGGGTGAAAAAGGAGAGCTATCAAGTGCAAGTTAGCAATTCATCTAAAATCCACCTAAGACAGAACCACCTTTTAGGAGCAGAAATTTATAATTCTGGTGTATAAAGAATGAATGTAGCACACCATATGTAATTGCATATGCAAATGCAATACATTTAACTACATTTCTGACTTCTGGGGGGACAAATAAATTACCTCCCCAATATCTTAGGAAAGCCTACAGCTGGCTTAAGGTAAAACTGAATATTGCCCTCCCACCCTCAAAGTGTCCATAGTTCAGCACCCTCCTTACAGAGGTGCTTGCTACATACTTGCTGTTTTTGCAGCGGTCACTGATTGCTTTCAGTTTCATTCCAAAATGTGTTTTGTACTCCTTACTGTACATTCAAGTTATGGTGCAATACCCTTTTGGAAAATAAATTCTATTGACAATCAAGAAAGCCAGCACTTTACCTCTTACCTCTGTTTAACTTAAGTGTTTCTTACCACCCATAGCCAATTTGCTTTTGTTCTCCTGTATATAAATCCCCCAAGTTCTGAAACTATGCATAATCATGCTGTCTATTCACTTTGTACCCCAAAAAAAAACCACAAAAAAACAACGAGGCAAAGGAAAACCATAAAGGAAAATTATTACTGTGAAATTCTATTTAGGTTTGCTCTTAATTTTATATGCATATATATATATAAATATATACTTATTTAGTGTTCAGTAAAAATCCAAATAAAAACCCTAGAAGAAATCTAACACACAGTTAACTTCTAGCAACCTCATTGCTGCACACTGACAATTGCAAAGAGGATCTCTCTTCTGAACTAAGCAATACCCAAAGAGACTTTAAGAGCTGTGCAGGCCTACAAAACTGACGTCCTTCTAGGTCTGTCCCTACATGGTTAAGACATGAAGCATGTTAACCAAGCAGTATTGGGGAAAAAAGGATCAGCTGCTATATGTCTAACACCTATTTTGTCAATATATGCAAGTCTGAAACCTCTGCCAAGGAGTAAATTCAGCATCAAATCACTTAAGAGAGATTCAGCAGGAGGATATACTCCTGGGTGGTCAGGCATTGGAACAGGCTGTCCAAGGAAGTGGTAGAGTCACTGTCCTTGGAGGTGTTCAAAAAATGTTTGGATGTGGCCCTTGGGGACATGGTTTAGTGATGGACTTGACAGTCCTGGGTTGACGGTTGGACTCAATGATCTCGAAGGTCTTTTCCAACCAGAGTGATTCTATGCAATATCCTACAAATAATGCAGTTTCTGACTGCAGAGACACCACAGACCAGTAAAAGGATGCTAATGACATTAATTAAGAATATTTTGTTTCGTATGGGTGCCTTAATAGCAGAAAGTGTCAACAACGTAAAAAAACCTGAAAATTCCAGCAAGGAAATATTAAAAGAATATTAATATTAGCAGAGTTTAAGTAGCTCTGCTGGGCTGAATATGACTGAATATACCCTAAGAATCAGATCTACCCATACAATTCACTTTAGCTCTGACCCTTGTGCCAAATAAAATAATAAATGTTGCCATTTTTCACAAGATGTGCAGTCATTGATTGAGTACAATATCAGTACACTGAAGTATTTTAATGTTAAAGGTGTATTAGACTGCAAAAATTTTATTAATATGACACCACATTGTTGTTTATATGAATATAAACTATGTTGTTAGCATTAATTTTCTGTCAAATGTTGTCTGATAAAGATATTTCAGGACAGCTATTTTAACTGTATGATATAAAAAGTGCAGTTTAAGAAAACTGATGCTTTAGGCTTGTGGTTGAAAATTATTTACACCGATTTCAGCCTTTATCTTGTGAAGGTTTTTTGCATATCCCATATCCCATACCAGTCCTATTAGCAGCCGCTCAGGCTCAGCATTTCTCAGTTGTAACCTCTAAATGAGAGCTTACCAGGAAAACTCTAAACACTGTAATTTTGCCTTAAACACTGAGGTCAAATGAGTGGTAGAATCACTAAGAATCAGTGACATTTAATTATTGCTTTGACATAAGATTTTGAATAAACCTCACAAAATACAAACTTACAAAATATTTTCTAAAAATTGTACTTTTATTTTCCTGAGCCTTTATATTTATCATGACTGTGTTTACCACACACACCCACCCTGTTATCAGTATCTAATAATCAGAACTAGCAAAGTACAGATTAATTGATTGTATTTTTTTCAAGTTTCAAATGCTTCTACAAGAAACAAGCAAAAAGACAACCTCTCCTCTTCCTATAATTCATAAGGTATTATGTGGAAAATGGATACATTTATACATATATACAGATGCAGAGGTATGCATACATATTTACATTGAAAGCACTTTTTTGCAAGATATATGTATTTTGAATAAGCAAACTATTAAATGCATAAAAACTAATATTATAATAAAGTCAGTGATGCTAAAGTTACTTCGAAAAATCCTGACAATGGAAATGAAGTCACATTTGTTCTTATGACTGTGAGTAGTGTCTTTCATCCTGCAATTACAGAGGAATGCAGCAACTAATAGTGAGGATGAGATGTCTGGCAAGATTGTATCTCCCTCGTTCTTTAAAGTAGATTCTAATATGAGTTAGTTTTATTAGTAAGTTTTGTAAGTAAATAAAAATAGTTGTGCTCTGCCAGATCAAAGGCTAATTCCGCTCGGTATCTCTCTTCCAAAAGCAAGCCAAAGAAGGTACATAGGAATGACTTTGCCAGAAAATTGTCCTTCCCTTCCCGTCTTTCTGGTGAATAGCCCTTGATAGACTGCTTCTTCAGGAACTCATCCAATCATTCTCTGAGTCTACACTAACTTCTAGGATCTTTAACATATCATGGAAGGAATCCTAAAACATTAAAAACCCTTCCTTGTGTTTGTTCAGTAGCTACCATCTGTTAGGTTCTTCTGATGTCCCACTAAGTTTTTGCATGAAAAGTAAACATACAGATGATTCTTATTATGCTTTTTGTGTCACTCACCATCTTATTGACCCATATCATGTCCCAATTTATTTTTCTTCAAGTTCAAAAGTTATACTTTATATATCTGTTCTTTGTACTAAAGCAATTTTATCACCCTTCGCTGAACCTTCTGCAGCTTTGTTACACCCTCATGAAATAGGGATACCAGACCTTCTTGTAATACTGAAAATGTACACACAACATTTACACATTTTTAATCCCTTCTCTGTCCTCTTACTAGTCTGATCTGTTCTTTTGTTAAGGTAAGCATTAGTTTGACATTGTTATAATACTATGTATTATAACCAAGATTCCTTTCCTCCAGAATCACAGTGAAGCTAGAGCCTGACATTTTACATGGAAAGTTAGGATTTATGATAATGGTTTCCCCCCCCTGTAGATTTCCTACAGTTTATAACTATGTGCATCACATTCATGTACTTTGAATTTCATCAACTACTTCAACACCCCCTTACTTGGTCACATAAGACCTTTTTCGTAATTCTTCACAATTGGTTCTCATCTTCATTAACACATAACTTCCTATTGTCACAGTCACTTCATTGCTTACCCCCTTTTGCAGATCATTTATGAGTGTGCTGAACAACACAGATGCCAGCACAGATCTCTCTGGCATGCCATGATGACTCCCTCTATTGTATAAACTGGCCGTTTTCTCCTACCCCTGATGCATGACTTTAAGCCAACCTTTTAAAATGAACAGACTTTCCTACACCCTACCTGATTAATTTCCTTTACAGTCTTTACTGGGAGGCCTTTTTCAATGTCTTTTGGAATTCTGATCACCTTTACCCATATTCAGGCTGACTCATTCAGAGAACTCCAATAGGTTTGAAAAGCATATAATTTTAAAATAAAGCCTCGATTCTTCTTCAATGTATCATATTCAAACATGTGTCAGTCAATTACTTTAATATAGTTCCCTAACACAAGTTTCAGGTGTTTCAGCTTTTAGCTCCTTAACTCCCCTTTGTCTCTTTTAAATATAAGCACCTCATGTGAACTGAGGCTGGAGATTACACTAGCAGTGCAGCAATTTTTAACTTGATTGTCTTTGAAACCCTGGAAAACACATGGTGCTGTAAGCATTACAGTTTATTTTGTTTGTTTGTTCCATAACCTGTTTTAACAATTTTTCCACTTTAAACAGATGTGTTGAGGAATTTTCCATGAAGACCAGTTTAGACATGGGAATTACAAAACATACATAACATTAATCTTCTCTTTATATTCTTAATATCTATTGGCCTAGCAAGGCTCTCTTTCAGGCTACTTGCTCAAGTTGTGTTCAAAAGATGAATAATATTTAGTTTTATAAAGTTGGCCTGCAATGCTCTTGGACACTAATGTTTTATTTCCAAGAAAGCCTTCAGACTGGGCCCAGCAGCCCCTAAATCTTAATGGGATCTCAATGATAAACATGCCTTCACCTACCTTGCCTTGGGATTAGCACTCTCTGGCAGTCCACACAAAACAACATTAATCACTTTCTTTGTATATATAGCAGGATGAATCCTTGACTCCATCATCTCTCTTATCCCTATTTCTGAGGTCTTACTTATAAGAGTCAATGGTTAGAGCCCTCACAGATTCTCTCCCGCACAGAAAATTCAAACGCACATCTATCTCATCCCCAATTACCTCATGTTTGCAATTACGGCTCCCATAACTCAGGTGTGTGCACATTTGCAGGAACTTTGGTATTGTGGTAAGTATTAGCCACAACTTAAATGACTTTGAGCAGTTTTTAACAAGAAAGGTAAAAACCAAAGGCTCCTGATAGTGCAAACGCATGTTATACATACGCAGAACAACAAAGACTTCCTCTTGAACCACAACAGGTAATTACAGATTTAAATAGTTGCCAGCATCAATTAAGATGGTGAAGCTGTAGATAGCTGTAGGACATAAACAGGTGGTTGTACACCTTGTTGCAAACACTGTCTTCTTTTGTGTTTTCATATGCTACATCTGCATTTTCTCCTTTGTTGAGTTCTCTGTAAACTCACAGCTCCTCCCGCCGGCCACCAAGGCCTGCAGGCCCACGCCAGCCCCTGCCGCTGACTGGCTCTGCTCTGCGCTGGGCCTTCACCACTTCTTCCTCATGAGTATGTCCTGGAGCTATCTTTTGGCAATGTTACTACCCAATAAAATTGTTATTTCATAAATGAACTTCAATCAAGGACAGAAATGTCAAACGGCCAGAGAGGGAAAGGCACTGTTTTCTGAGGACTGTTTTAAACAGTGTTTAGCTACTTCAACTGTCCTTTAAAAGTCAATTATTAAGTAAACCTCACAACACCATTAAAAGGCACTTTCCAAGGAATTAATAAAATCTGAAAGTACCAAGTTCCTTTTAATTTAGGCATCGCTGAAGATTTATTCACAACTGCAAGCCACTATCTTTGATGGCAAAACTGAAGTACACACTGGACAGCGGCAACAGCACAAAGGTCTCACAAAGCGGCCGCCTGCACCCTACCAGCATCTGTTTACTGTGTCCACCAGCGTCTTTCAATGTCAGGGAGAATTGGTGCCACAAAGCTTTCATACTACAGATATTTAAATACAGTCAAGACAGTTCCAGACCAATGTGAAATGAGAACAATGTAGGCTTACTCATGATATTATGTTTTTGCAAAATCCAGGCAAAAATAGTTAAGCTTCAAGAAAATTGGTGAGAAATTGTTTAAAACTTACTTGATCTGAAATAACTAATAATGATCTTAGGTTATATGATAAAAAGCTCATCTGTGGACCCACAAAGGAGCACAAAGAGACAATGGCAGATGGGGAAGCCCAAGCATTATCCCTCTCCAGCTCCTCCCAGGTGCTATCAGCACATTGCAGGCCCATCTTTATATGCCTGGAGCACAGGGGAGCCCCAGGGCAGGTGGGAACCCAAAGCAAGGACTCAGTAAAAGGGACATCCTTGTCTGGGGCCTCCCAGTGTTGTCCCAGGAAAACCTCAGCCCCAGTATCCAGGTGTGGTACTCACCACAACAGTCCAAGCTCCAGACCGCTCCCCAGACAAGGGGGGGTTGCTTCCTGGGGCATGAGATATGTTATGGGATGGCAGGGAATAGCAATGTGGAATTGCACAAGACTTATTATGGGGTGTTTAGGAAAGAAACCAAAGGTAGGGAAGGTGGTGGATTTAGATGATTTGGGAAGGAACAACTGTGGTAAAGTAGAGGAGCAAGGGGACACAATTGGTCCTGTGTAAATAATAGTCTGTTTGTCCATGCCCTCACAGGGGGTGTAGGGGCCCACAGCTAGGTGTTGCCCAGTTGGACCATGGGCTGGAGGCTGTGTGCCTGGGGGCCAGTTGAGGGGGAGACCCCCATGAGTGACACCAAGAGCTAGCCCCAGGTGGGACCAGGGCCAGAGCCTGTCTGGTTGCAACGCAGCACGATGAGCAAGCATGGGTGTGCAAGCCCTGGCTGCAGCCCATCCAGATGAGCTGGCAAGCAGGTGACGTGGAGAGGAAGGCAAGAGGGTTTCCCCAAAGATGAGACCATGGGGAGGTGGTTACTGGGGACCAGGGAATTTATGGTCAGCTCTGTGTGTGTGGATGAGTGGACTCACCTCAACCTGTTCAGCCAGAGAGGGGAAACAGAATGAGGCTGCTGGTGCTGCCTGAGCTCGTATGAGTGCTCAGTGCGTCCGCCTCTGTTAATCTGTGTAGCCGGCCATATGTATATGTAAGTATGCAGTATATATGTGTGCTCTGTGTGCATATGCCTACTGCAAAAAACTGCACAGCCAGTGCCCGCATCTGGGGCATAAAGGTGGAGAAGCCCCACCTCTGTCGGCTGCCAGATTCAACCCTTCCTAAACAATCAATTGCCTCCGAATCACTAAATATTCTGTAGCTAAAAACAGAGAAAAATGGCAACTACATTACAAAACTTAGATTGATTTCCTTTAAATACAGAACCATTCAAGCAATTTTTGTCTGTGATCAGTCTAGGACCTTCACTATGTCCATTTCACTGGAGATGAACAGTTGGTTGGTAAATGCTAGAATGCATGTAATAACCTTAAATTCTGATACAGACATTCACAAAGTGTCTGCAACTATATCAGTCTATAAAACATTTTAAATTCTGACCTTACTGCTAGCTGCAGGATATATATTTATTCATTGTGTTGAAGAAACAGAAAAACTAGTGTTTTTAAAGTCTCTGATTAGTACTCAGTCAGGCAATTGCTTTGTATGCAATTTCTTATGTATATTTAAGCCTTTATCCAGCACCCAACTGAAATTGAATTGTCCTGAAGGTTGAAGATTAATATTACTGTTCAGCAAAAAGTTCTGAATCAAATCCTGCCATAATGGTAGCTTTGCTGTGTACCAGAGCAAAACATCTTAATTGCTGGTGTGTAGAAGTTTTTTCTTTATTTTGATGAAGTTCTCAATGCTGAAATGCATATTATACATCAGCTGGATTATGTTGCCATTACAAATTGAGAAAAAGATATTTCATGTTCCTTTTTCAATACTAGAATGTTCAAAAAGATGAATAAATCAGTATTCACAGAAGTTAATGGGGAAATAAAATACAGCAAAATATGTTTCTCTGCAGGAAAACACAGGTTTTTTAAAGGGCTTTTAATGCTTTTTTTAAAAAAATCCAGTCTACAACACCATCAACTCAGTGCCACTGGCTAGTAAAGATAAAAATAATAAAATACCATAATCTCTCTCTCTCAAGGCTACAGCTTGACAGTTCATCCTTCTGACAAAGAAAGAAGTTCTTAGTTAAAAGCAGCTATATTATATGAAGATGTTTTATCCCTTTTCCTTCAAAAGTAATGATCTTAACCCAGTAAAGCAAAGTTCTTCAAATTGTCTTTGTTCTTCCTTTGCATTTACTCCAACAGTTTTTAAGATTCATTTAAATGAAGGAAAGAAAATGCATTAAAAAGAGAGGGGGAAAATGCAAGTTGTATACTAGATTTGAAATACGTAGGAGGTGGCAGTGAAAACAGTTCTTTCAGAGCGGGTAAGATCCTATATTGTAAAACAATGAGCTAAAGAAAGATTTAGTGCATTTTAAAACATAACTATTCTTCATAGATGCAAACTTATTCTGCAGATGGAGATCACTGAGGACAGGGTGGATTTTATTTGTTTGTTTTTCTAAAATAAAGTAAAATAAATTGAAGCTTTAGGTAAACATCAATATTACTGTTACAGTTGCTTAGCAACAGCTGGTAGAATGAAAATGTGTGGTACAGCTCAGGTAAATAGAAGAGAAGTTCTGATTTCATTGCTTGTGAAATACTGAGACAATAACCCAAATTGTCTTCTGAGCTTCACCAAAATAGGAGCTACTCAACTGTAGGCAAGCTACTCTGAGAACTTCCCCTTTGACAGACTCCTGCAACATACAGGATAACTGTCTGTACCAAATCACATCACTTCAGTATTGCTACTTTGACTTTTATTTTTTATTGATGTCACTCTCCCAGATCACTTCACTGACAGCCTTGCTCACATATCAGGATCTTACACCAGGGTTTTTTATCATCATCTTTATCACTGGAGGCCTACATCATGAGACTGAGAAGTGTAACACAGTTCAAGCAGCCTGGTTTTATACTATTACTAAAAGAGCATATTGTCAAAAAGCACACTTCTGAAAACTGGGAAAAAATCCATTTGTCTCATTGTAACTGCTCTGTGAGCATCGTCTATTTTAACTACATGTTCTTCCCTGGAAGTTATTACCTTGTGCATCACTTCTGTTATCCAGCAGGCTTTCCAGCATTTTTTGTCTGTGTGTGACTATGGAACCAGTCCAGAGAAGTTTCAATTTTGTTCACCTCTACTACTTTAATTCATGTTTTCTTTGCATTTAAAACAGTCTTTTAGATCAGTGTGCTTTAGTTACCAAGTGCAGAGCCAACTGCCATTAGCTGAGAAGGACAAATAACTATCTTCTAAATTACATTGCTAAGTCATTACTTGAAGAAAGATAATGAGTGGAGATGAATTCTTCCATAGTCGTTTGACAAGTTTCATTTTCAAGGATGGAAGAGTTATTTTTAGAATTGAATTTAGAAAGATCAGATAACATTACACTAGATTTCAGTGTTCCAACAATCACCTTTGTTAATACAACTCCATTTCGCACAAAGAATTTTAGCTTTCACTTTAAAAAGAATGCTATTTTGTGGATCTACTGAAAGAAATCAGGAAATATTCATCTTGGCAGGTATATTATTTCCATACTTATAATTGTGCTTATTTAGATTTGTATTTTATATAAGTCAGAATATGGGCACTACTGTCCTGTGAAATGCACATGGAAGAAAGAAGAATTCTCCCATGAAAAATTAACAATATAACATAGTAAATAATATTACATCATTAGCAAAGTTAAATATAACCAAAATATAGGTAGCATGATGACACGTGCATGTGTAAAATATGAATTTGATTTCACTTTTGATATTAGTAATTTTACACACATAAGACATATAAAACCTAGGACATTCATTAGCATTATCAGGCTGGGAATGACACAACAGACATATTACATGGCAATGATAAATTCATAGCTGCCTGAGAGATTCATGACTGGAACTGAAATGATGTGCTCTAATAACCTTAACCACAGGAAATTTAGTACCTTTTGTTTTGTATCTTAGTGATATGTTTCCAGAGTATTAAAGTAATTAGTGATTTTAATGGACAATGGGATGGAATGAAGAGTGATGTAGCTCCTCTGCCTGAGTCATGATTTCAGTGGCTGACAGCAATATTCAGAACAGAGTAGCTAACCACCACCTTGCAACATCAACAACAAATACAATTGTGTGAGTAACTATAGGTGTGAATCAGCATTGTTCCATATTCTTTGGCCTTGTCTACACCAATTCAAACAGCTGTCAAAATGCTGCCAGTTTGATTTAGTGGCTTCAGGTCATTCTGAAGTAAATGACTAAAGTATAAGATATTTTTCTGTATCTATGCAAGATCAGGTTTTATTTCTCCCACACTAAATAAAATGTTTCAGTTTTATGTTTTCCAATGCATGTATCTCCAGCAAATATTTAGATTTGTAAATAATGGCAAGTATGTTGTAAACTGTGACAAAAATGCAATTAACATTTGCCTTAAGGTACAGTTGACTAGAATACCATCTAAATAGTGCATATAGCATATATATGTACTAATTAAACACATTCAGCCCATGCACATGATTCAGATAGGTTATCAAAATAAAAGTTTACACAATGAATTTAATTTAAATAAAGAAATTTAGATGACAGTAAAAATTGGAACTGTAAAACACACAAGAGTATATTTATGATATTACATGCTTAAAGAAATTATTTCTCCTAACAATGCAACACTTTGAGATACTGTACTTCTCAGAGCTAGTTTGCCTATACTACATCCATATTGTTTCTTATAGAATTGTAATGGATGTTGTTTTGAAATACCAAATAGATCACCCAAATATTCAACAATTTATGCAAGGTGAAGCACATGAAATTGCAAAGCTGAACTTACACTTCTTTAGGCCTTTTCATCCAGCCTCTGCCCTCACATACTGCCTGTACATCACAACACATCTCAAGGACTAGTTCTGAATTAGATTGCTTAAAGGGATTTTTAATCCTTGATTAAAGCATATTTGAAATAGGAGGAAGAGATCTACCCTTTGAGGGAATATTACAAGCAACACCCTGTTATGTTTGGTCTACATGAAACATTGTACGAAAGAAAAAGCAGCCCGCATCACTGACTCATCCTCAGGAGCCCGTATGACTGACAGGAAACAGAGAGCCAGAAGCAGCACAGTGATTAGATGCTATTGATGTTGGCACTGCTAAAGCTGGTTGTGCCAGGGTGGGTGAAATGTAGCTGATCTGCCACGTCTGTGGTGCAGAACTGCCCACGGACCTGTGACCTATTCTAATCTTCATAGTCACTGCTTCCACAAAACAACATAGAGAAGAGCTTCTCTATGACAATTTCTATTTATATTCTAGTCACGTGAGATATACTTATGACCCTTCCTGCATAGGTACTCCAACACCAACAACTTTCTGTGCAAAGTACAAATACAACATTGCCTGTTCTTTCTCTAGGTCTAAAACAAAAGCCTTGATTTTTGTGATAATCAAGGGATCTAACTTTAATTAAAATAGCTGAGATACATGAATGATAGGTGATGTTAGGGGTTGATCCCAAGAACCTAGCCTTTCTGAACAATAACACAACGTATCTGACTATCAAAATGTCCAGGAGCATCATCCTACCCCCTTTGAAGTCAATGATACGTCTTCTGTAGACTTCTGTGAGACAAGGGTCAACTCTGTACATACAGGCTCAGACTCATTACACATCTGACTTATTTCCAGAAGGAGACAAAATCTGAGAGAGAAACGATTGGCATGGCTCAATGAAAGTGGACATGCCTTTGGGAGACTGTTCATGGCCATCGAGGAGAGCAGGATAAGATTGTGAAATGTTAGCTTTGACTCATGATGCATCAGGCTGCATTATGTCATGCTGTCTTACATTTCATCTGACAAGCACGTTTCTGTTACAAAACACGGAAAGACAGAGAAAACAGCAGTGATTTGAAAAGAACATATTTATTTTAATTGAGGTGACTAGTCAATTAGCAGTTAAGATACAACAAGCTTTAACTAGTTTAAAATAACTCGTCCCTCAGAGTAAAAAAAAAACCTTGCCAATGCCACACTTTTTATACAACTGATTATAAATTATTAATTCAACCCACCTTGTACTAGTTATTAGATCACAACTGCATGATTTACTCTTTAAATTCTGAAAGCGCTCACCTTTGTCACACCATTAGCACACCCGAATCCCACATTACTCTCCCATCTACAGCTTTCCTTATTCAAGGAGTAACACAATCATATATACATGAAAAACACTGAACATACGGCTCTCGTGGCAGAAATTGTAAAATTAAGTTTTCTACAGTGGCTTGCTGGACAGACAGCCAGATGCTGTTCCATGTTTCAGCTATAACACCGTAACTGTAGTCTGTGTCATTGTAACCTAGAATTGAAGAAGCTGTACAACCCATGATACGGTTGTCAGCTGGAATCATCCAGTCCACACAAACAATGTTTTTACAATGTCACAGAAAACAGTCTTAGAAAATTAATATATACTTGGAAAACAAATGTAAGGTTCACTGCTTTGTATAGTTTATAATCAGAATCTGGTGCTGAAAACGCATTATAAATAAAATGATTAAAAATGTAAGCAAATATTGTTTGATATTCTTGCCATTTGACATAACAGGTATTTTTCCATGTTTGCATTTATAAAGTGTAGTTTTAATAGCCTACAGAATCCACACTATTAAAAAACAAATAGAGCTAGGAAAGAGAACATCAAAGGTCACATACAAAGTATAACCATGTTACAATCACAGCACAAAACACCCCCACATGCACTTTCCAAATCTCCTCTTGGTGCCATTTCTAAAAGAAAAATGTCATCAACAAAACAGGCATATTATTAAATTGCTTTGATTTATCTCAGCATTGCCCCCTTCAAGCAAGTGACACAACTGTCTTTGTGTCACACTTTATGGAATTTTCAGTTGATACAAGCCAGCATGTCTTCACTAGCTATATCACATCAGATCAACTATAACACTAGTTGAATTTCCAACACATAACATTGATTGTACCACCCACCTTTCCTCCTCTCCTTCCTTTCTTCCCTCCTTCTTCCTTTATTCATTTTTCAAATACTTATTCAGTAAAGGCATTTTATTTTTTACTCTTGAATCTGACCTTCTTAATGATACTTTATTAATTACTTTGGTATTTCTATGCTTGTAAGGCAAAAACACTATATACATAATTAGTAAACAAAGAAAGAACAATGAAAAGGTCTGACTGTTTACTGTATTTTTGTTAAACTTTTTTCCAGATTCTTTGGCTGTTTAGTTGCATGATGGATGCAATAGATAATGAATTTCAGCTGCCATTTCACTTGCTTTGCTTTACAGAAAGGCTATGCGAAGAGCTGCAGAAAGATGTTGTGACACTAAAAAATTTCATGTTGTCACAGGTACAGTAATGCCATGTTTAAGCAAGGGTCAATTTTGTACACATAGCAATGGGCTCTAAGCTACCTAGTAGGACCCAGGAGAACTACTGCAGAGTAGATGGAATGTTGAAATAATGTGCTCGTGGTTTTATGAGTCAAAAAAGTGAACAAAATGTTTAAAATTATTAAAGTTAGAGGAAACAAACAGAAAGTGTCATTAAGCCCTACGTATGTTTGCTGTCTAAGCCGAGTTCCGCATTCAGGTTCAAGCCCGCGGTCTTATCAGGAAAGGTGTAGATAAGAACTGCAAGGATGATTGAAGGTATGAAATAGCTTCTGTACAGGGAAACTATATAGACTCAAGTTTTCTAAATTGCAAAAGAGACTAAGGTGGAAAGTGGGAGAAGTTCACAGCATCACAATGGTAAGAAAAACTGTTCTGTTTTCATTTCCTCTGTTTTCATTACTCAAAACTCTCCACCGACAATTTCAAAATAAAAGGAGATATATTTTGACCTAGTGCATAACTAAACAGTGGAACTCATTTCAACAAGAAAATAATTAGACTGTAACAAAAAAGAAACTAGTAAAACAAAATAAATATTTACAGAGCTAACATACATTTTTTTTCCCTCTCTGAGACTTTTGTGGGGGTTTTTTTGACAATTTAAAAAAAAAAAGTATTATTAATAGCCAGGCTGACCAATAGTCATAGTAGCTGATCAATATTCATAGTGATAGTAGTTATTACTAAATGTCTCGAACTGCACATTTATAATAAAGAGGATTTTCAAACTTCCCATGAAGCATTCATACTATGTGAGCTTTGACAGAGCTAATATTTACATACTTTTATTATTCTTTGTCCCAGTGGGAAGCAAGTGAAAGAACGACATGCACATGAATTAGATCACCACTATAAGATTATACTAAGCAGTAATTTATTATGAATAAACCCTTTGTGTTCAGTAAGAAACAATAGTTTCTAAGAATATAACAGTGTGGTCCTTAGTTTTCAGGGACCCTGCTCACTAAACAGCATCTATTACTTTGCAACTGCACGCCTGATTTGTGCCGAGTTTTCCAAATATACCATTTTGATACGCTTACAAACACTATGAATTAGAGTGACCTTGGAAACTTCATTTTGGATTTTGACATTCACATAAGAATGATAGGACTCCCTTGACTAGCTGGACTAACTGTAAGTTGCAGATGGCCACAAAAAAAGTTTAGTCAAATGCAACAATATTTTTTCTGAAAGTCATTCCCCACAAAGACAAAAATCTATATGAATAATAGAGAAAAGACACATTTTTCTCACAAAGGGATGAAGTTTGGTATTACAGCTTAGCTATTCAGTTAGTCAATTAAGACACAGCAAGTTATGAAATAATTGTATAACAGCCAACTGCACAGTGGGAGAAGGTGTCTGAAACCTTGAAATACTGAGTTTGCATGGTGAAAAGATATTCCTTAAAGCAAAACTTACATGAGACTGCTGTTTTCACATAACTGACTCAAACATATTTACCTTTCAAAAAGGGTAGTGACTGAAATGGTTGACGAAGTCCGTGAACAAAACTGGTTTTGATCCATAAAACACAGACTTTTCCTTAAGCTGTACAGAAGTGTGTGGTCAGAACTGTGAAACCAATGTATGCCCAAAATACAGACGGGAGGTTGCCTCCTACAAAGGTAAAAATACTTGCACAAAACAGCAAACAAGAGTAGATGAGGACCTCCAGCAGATGTTTCATTTTCCAATAGTAAGAGTTTCCACAATATCTGTGCAATTAAGAAGCCTGACAGAATAAGTGTTTCTAAAATAAGCAGGCAGGTGACGGTGGATATTCACGCAGGTTTAACTTATGTGTAAGAGTTAGTAATCTATGCGTCAGTTGTAGCAAAACTGTTTAGATTTCAGACTGAAAATAAAGAAAACTTTAAATGTAATATTTTGAGATTTTTCGATTTGAGGGGTTTTTCTGTTTCTGTTTCAAGTGAAAGCATAGAGATTTTTTTGGTCCTTTCTTTAGCATTAAAACCAGTTGACAATATAAGCATTTTCAATGAAATTCCATAAATAACAAATATTTCATTTGAGTTCATGTGGTATTCATCAAGGGCATCTGCAGCAATAACATTTTTTATTGCACTTGTTGCTCGTTACTTTGTTGAATAGCACTATTTCTTACAAGTGGCATAACATGTTTTAAGGGTGTTTTATTCCAATTCTTAGACCAATATTAAAATTTATTATTTCACTTAAATATGCAAATATATTTCTTTATCTAGTTCTACTTCAGCAAAAATTCAAAACTACAAGAAAAAAATATCTTTTTTTCCTGTGTTAAAATGTGTTTGGCAGATAGAGTCCCTGTATGTCTCAGCTACCTGCATGAAAATAAAGCTATTTAATCTGCAAACACAACTTCTGTAACATAGAATCATAGAGTCATTAAGGTTGGAAGAGACCTTCAAGATCATCCAGTCCAACCACCTACCTGCATATCACCCAGAGCCACATCCAGACACCTCTTTAACACTTCCAGGGACGGTGAGTCTACCACCTCCCTGGGCAACCTATTCCAATACCCAATCACCCTTACAGTGAAAATTTTTTTCCTAATGTCCAATATGAATCTCTCCTGATGCAATTTAAAGACATAGTTTCAAATTTACTTCAATCTGTTTCAAGTTGAAAATCGTACAGCTACCAGACCAACTGGCCACATGGAATTCAGCAGCGTCCACATAATGACTATTGTGGTGTCTCAGCCTGAATGTTAACACTAAAATTATCATGCATGTAACCTTTTCAACACCTGAAGCAGCAGTGCAAGTTATCCATCGATGCAGGAAAGGGGCTTTCCCTCTAATTGTCTCCTTGCCAGTAGAATCTTGTAGTTCATTCCTTTCCCTTTTAGAAAACCAAAGGCTGAAGATTATAAAGTAAGAACCTAAGACAGTGACATACCTAGGCACGAAGGTTAGTCATGCTCCAAGTGACATGCAGAAATTCACAATAATTTCACAGGTTTACACAGAATCACTTGAAGGGGACCGTGTATTCTACTCTCCAAAGAGCCTGCATGTTCCCTTTCACTGCTGAGGAGGGGGAGGTTGTCCAGGTGCTTTCTGCTTTCAACAGAACCCTTCACAGAACAGGACTGGGTCATTTTACATGTTTTAAGTCCTTCTTTTTCACTATCCTTAATAAAACATACTCTTTCTACAGCATACAGGACTTACTATCACTACCTTGGAAGCTTTGAGGCCGTGACTTGGTAAGGAGAAACTATCAAACTGTCTGTAAAGGGGAAAAAAAACAATCAAACAAACAAAAAAAACCCATCCAAAACTGAACCTCTGGTTCTGGAAACAAGAAGGAAGGGAGAATTCAAAGTTCTGAATCAGTCCCAGAACTTCCAAAGAGAAGTGGACTTTTGGTAGACCCCTGGACTTAATGTTTCAAGTTGATTAGTTGGCATGATTCTAAAGTTTCTTACATGCAGAGAAAATTTATATTTCCTCTATGTCTGAATAAATGTACATTTCTTTTGTCCAGCAAATGCTTTTCTAGTCATGAAATGTGCTGGTTTCAAACTAAAGCACAAGGCCAAATAACCTAGGGTCAAATTTATTTGTTGAGTCATAAAATATTTTTCTTATCTCTAAGCACAGATATGGCAGACATAGGTACCTAGTCTAATACCTTTCCTGGAAGACTGCATGTTTTTTGTGAAGGTTACTACTTACTCTACAGTCTTTATTATCAGCTCTTGCTTGCTGATCTTCTCTCATCAGCAAAACTACTCAGTTGACTAACAGATGCAAGAAAGATTATATAAATAGTCTATGACCTTTTATCAGCATCAAGAGACAGGTCCAAAATTTGATGGAAGCAAGTATTAACAAAAACACTCCCATGCATGTGTTGCTATATCACATATATATCCTTCGTTCTTTCTACAATGTTGCTATCTTCCTCTTTTAATATTCATAATTGTTCTCTTACTCCATAACTACAAATATATATAAAAGCTCAATTTAAGAAGAGATTTCCAATGCAAGAGTAGTGATTTTTGTATGGAGCAGCAATATTTTTTTATTATGTTTAGTTACAGTTGGAAAGTGTAAATGAGATTTTGAACTATAGATCTCTTTAAATGGGTCAGAATTTACAAAAATATGAAACTCCAAGCTAAGTGTAGGTTGGAAATGATTTTTCTTCCCAAATGCAAATGTTATGTTTAACCCAGTATAAGACGAGACTGATTGGTAGAACAGCAGGCCTGTTTTCCTCAACCACCTCCCTCATGCGCTTTCTAAAGATCACATTGCCTTGTCAATACAGAGAAAAGCTAACAACATTTTTTAGTCGACTAATTTCCCATCAGGTCACAGAACTAATGAAATTCAATCCTCGGCCTCATGATCAAGCACAGGGAAAGCAGCAGAGGCTGCTGTCATGGAACTTGCATCAAGACAGTACTGAGCATAATATTAGGATGGATTTTCAGTTTTACTTAATTATAATAATTATTTAGAAAATTGAGAGAAAGAGTAATTACCTATGAAGCAGGTGAAAAACTCTTAAGACTATTAACCCCTCCAAAGTGAACAGGAGTGAAACAGGTGTGAGCAGCGAGACAGGAAACAAACAGAGGAAAAACTAGGAATAGGACCTAAAACCAACCTGGGTACTGAGACTGGACTTTACTGTGCAACACTGTTACAAATTTCAAGTTCCCAGATTTTGAGATTACTTGGTAAACTTCCCTCAAAGAAAAGGACAGGTCAGGGATGATAATTTTGTAAAATAATAACAACCACCTCACACTAGTAAATGTGTATTTCCACCTTTTGTCTGTTGGTAGTATAAACTCCTTTTGTTCACTGTAGTTCTCAAGTTCATATATACCAGTTTCACACTATGTCTACAATACCTTACTGGATCCAAAAATCTCCTCTGGCACTGAAGTGAGTTTCCATATGAAGTGACAAGAGCTGGGAAAAAAAACAGCTACTTCAATCCCGAGCTACTTCAACCCAAAACTTCTTTTTGAAGCTTTTCCAAAATCTATACATAAATAAACCTCTAAGAGGTCAGAAGAGAACGGAGATGTCAGTTTGAAGAGTGGCACAGCAGAATCAGTTGGAATAGTTTCAAATCATTACAAAAAAAGCAAAAAACAACGTGGTATCTCCCTAAAAATGAGACTCTTTCATTTACAAGTAGAGATACAGTTTTCACACATAAAATCTGTCTTTAGATGCCATATAGCATGTAAATCCTGTACCAACATAATGAAGTCTTTCTATTTCGTATTACCAAGAATGAGAAAGATAACATGCAAATTAAAAGCTGAAAAAATCTTTTTAAAAAAATCATGTTAAAACAACTTCTTGATAACAGGTATAAAAAACCAGAGTTTAGCTGATTTGTCAGAATGATGGCGTCACTGAAAATATTTCTCCTTCAAAACTCAGCTCAAGGAATTGCTACATTTCTTGAAAATATCCATAGTGCCAGTTTTAATGCCCTCCACATATGCCTGTCCACATCAATACTAATTCTGTAACCTTGTAATCTGAATTAATTCCTCAATTCATATTAAATATAACCTAAGAAACAAATTCTATTTTTAATCCAGTCAGTACTTCAAGTCAGCTCCCAGGGTAACTTCACAAATGCTTTTAGCAGCACAGTGAAGGGGCTGGGAAGGAGAGGTTTATTGCTCCCACAAAAGAAACAAATACAAATATTCATCCTAAATTATCTTTGAATCAGATCTCTATATTTGCGCATGGAAAAATCAAATCTCCCAAGACTGGAGAAAAAAATCTCCCAAGCTTTTATACACAATAATGTAATATCTTCATTAATGGCTTCCTGTAGTATTGACTGGAAAATGCACAGACCTTAAGCACTTAAATCAATACTGCAATCATATTTTGAGCTCTCTTGTGCTTGCAGCCCAGTTAACGGGAGAAGTTAAAACAAGACTTGCCTCCCTAGACTTATTCTATAGTGTGTTTCTCACGATTATGCAATTCTCCTATTAACTAAATTTCAACTCACTGAAACACTGCCCCCAAACTTTTCATATGAAGGCATATTAAAGTTACTTTATGATCAGAATAAAGTAATGTATTTTTACTTTGCTCTCAAGATAATAATTTGTTAAATTGAATTAATTTCATAGTCTTAACATTTCCTAATTTTGTTCTGTCAAAACAGAATACTAATTAGCATTATGGTAGTTCTACTTAGCAGCCATTTAGAGCCATTATTAAATGAAAGTTGATGTATTTGTTTAACAGAGAATTGTATAGCCTGCATTGATTTGACTGCGCAGATGAATGAAAGTGCAACATGCTGTGTACTGTGCTACAAAGCAGAACTAAATCAGCATGGTATTATAGGGCTGGATATAATGCTACTACAGAAACTAAGTTGGCAATATCAACTTCTTATTTTTTAGTTGAAGAAGATAATTTTCCTACACCTTTTAACACAGCACAAGAAAAGGATCAGTGTCCAGAATAACCTATAATAGCATATTATATTATGCATAACTCTAGTCTATTCACAGAGAGTTTTCACTGTCAGCCTATACTTAAGCACAGCGTTTGCTGTGTATAACTGTTCAAGAAGTGTTTTACCTGTGTCAGAGTGAACACTCAGAGTAAGAACTAATACATGCATTTCTAGAACAATATTACTAAAACTAAACAAAACACAAGCAGAAATTTGTACTTCTTTTACTGAGGAAAATACAAAGGCCTCAAAACACAGAAGTCAGAAGTTAAAATTGGCTCATGGTGTTTTATTAATTTTAACAGCATACTGTTAATGTTTATTTGGTAACACAATTGTCCAATAAATCAATCCAATCAGCATGAAAGATCCACTGCAATGTTCCTTTAAAATAATGCCTTGCAGATGCTTATGACTTGTCTTAGTGTTGGACCATTTAATACAAAACCATGTTCCTGCACAAATGCATTATATGCAGATATACATATTTTTATATATACACGTGTGTGTGTACTTTTCATCTGTTTGTCAGGCTTTTTTGTTGCACTTTGTAAAATGCTACCAGGACATACAAAGTGCCATACATTAAAAGCTGAGAATTTGTTTTGTTAAACCCTGTGAAGCACTACTTCCTCTATTACCAAAACAAAAAGAAGTACCACAGAACTCACAGGTCTGAATTCTGCTCAGAGCTGCCTAGGCAATTTTGATAACTAATGTATCTTTTTGGAAGATATGTCCACAAAATTATTCCCATAAACAACGAACCTGGAAGATGCTGAATGCCTGTATTTCTTCATTTAATGACTGGGTGTTAACATGCACTGTAGAGACTCGTGCAAAACTACCAGGCTTTTAACTACTGCAGGCAACCTAGTTACCTCTTCCTGGCAGTCCCTTCCCAAGCAAACACTAATTTTTTTATTCTTTTAACTCCCTTCTTCCAGAAGTTATAACAAGAAATAACTTGCATGGCCTGTTCATGCCCTTCCCATTGCTTCCAGCACTACCTCCTGTCCTGATGTTTGGGGAATGATGGAGTAACTCCATTTTAACCCACTGGAAGTTGTGTAAAGCGTATTAGATATTCATGGAAAGCTGAACATGTCATTCTGAAAACAAATCAACAACACACAACAGGGTTCTGAAGGTTTCTCTGCTATAATTACAGGTTGTTTCAATTTATCAATGAAAGTAATGAACTAATTATCACAAAGTGATAATTCTATGCAAGTTATGTTCAGAAACACCAAACCTTATCACTACACATCACACAAATATTAATATCCTTTATGTAGTTCTGTTTTTTTCAGGCTCCCAAGACCTACTAGGGGGTTGGAGGAAGAGAGGATTTAAAAAACATGCTCTTAAAAGCTAATGTTCATTAGCCTAATTAGATAGGCTAATTACTTAGGCTAAGTAAAACAGCACTGAAGACAAGGTAAGTTGAGTAGTAGTTCACTTGGCAGCTCATGCAAGCCTACCCATTGTAGTAAATCCAGGTTAGAGCCTTCCGTTCTCACTTTTACTGTTATTTATTGATTCAGCCAACATGAGTTATATGCATTTATCAAGACTTAATTGAGGAAATCCATTAACATAACTTAAGCCTAACCACAGGCAGCTCTGTTTTAATGTTTCCACTATTGTGGCCATTAGTGATCAAAAAGTGTTCCCCAGGAACACCAAAAAAACCTGGCCCTCTGCTAAAAACAGAAGAAAGAAAAAAAAAAGAGCAGTAGGTAAGAGAGAAAGTGAATAAGGGTCAAATTCGTGACAATGAACCCAGGAAGGGCTATGAAACAAAAATATTTGACCTTTCAGTTTGTTGCAAGGAGTAGAGTATTCCAGGGAAATGATCATTCCTTACTTACTTCCTTCCTGTACCATTTCCCCAGCAGAACACCCTTAGAGAAACCAGGAATATTCAGTCTGACTAGCACAACCATTCTCGCAAACAAATTGTCTGCAGTAGAAATAATCAACAGAAAAATCAGCTTTAAATATTAGGACTCTGCATTAAGATGAAAAACTTTTGCTAAACTGTAAACTGTTATGAACCAACAAGGTCTCAAGCAACCCAATGTAAAAATCTAGGAAGCTATTCAAGACATTCAAAAAAATTCCTAGCTATAATGCCTGTGAGATCGTAGAGTGCTTAAATTTTTTTCACATCTCTTCCCCTGACACCAAAAGGTGCATTAGTGTACATTCCCAGAAGATCAACCATCTTCACTGAATACAGCATCTGAACAGCTAAGCTTTTTGAGGATTTACAAACTAAACAACACAGTTGGACCTAATTTGCCTACTTTGAACATGCCTCCCACACACTCATAGCACTGAGCTCAGAACAAAGCACACTAATCACAGTCACTTTATATCTCAATGCTGCTGGGTATTTCCATAATAACCTATTGGTGACAACACTCAGCATATGTGGGAGGCCTGGGTCCTATTCTTGTCTCAACTTAACTGGATTCAAATTCAGATTTTTCATTCCTCAGCCACTGTCCTCTAAAACAGCTATTCCAGTTTTGTCAAAAAAGAACTACTGTTCACTCACCATAGGTCATGGAGCCGGAAACTCAAACAACCCACAGAGAACCTGACTCTGCAGACACACGAAACCCGAGTCTCATCTTGAAGCATCATCCTAATCATGGAGAAGCCTAGGTTTGATTTTTTAGGTTTGGAAATGTTTAAGATGTGTATATTTAGATGGATACTGAATAAATATCAAAATGAAAACTCTTAAACAGAGGAACATTATTTGGTACACAAAGCCTGTCTCACCTTTGAGAAGTCTCTGCCACAGGTTTTTAATCTGCAGATGCATAAATTCCTTGGTATCAATGCATCACAATGGTGATACATCACCCCTGCATTACTATATAGCTAATGTATCATATTTTATCTTGCATTGCCTTTTATACAAAGAACTGTCACTTATGTTATCCTTGACCTACAGTACTATTACAAACCAGATACAAGAACCATTTTTTTCCCAGGCAGCATAAAAGCCAATGATTTTTATGGATATGTAAGTTCTGAGGTCTGATTTTTCAATGACTTTTGCTTCCTAAGTTATCTCAGTTGAATATATATACAATATACATGACCATAAAGACTACGAACAAAAATGGGAAAAGTGCTGTAATTAACAAATATTTGTTGTTTGTTTGGTTGGGTTTTTTTCATTAGAAAGGAAATAGTTCTTCAAGGGAGCATTATGAAAAGAACATATTTGGTGCAGTTCATAAACGTATTTCATTAACTTCACCATAGAATCTTATGACTAATATGTTAAACATCTTTCATGTGACCTTGATTTAACTGTATAATTCACCATTATTCATAAGTTACAACAAAGCTATATTCTTGGTGAGTCAGAAGTTTCCTATATTAAATTCCAGAATAAAATGTGGATCTGTAAATATTGACTCACTATTTATACCCAGGTTTTTTCCAGATCTGCGGTTTGTGAATAGTTATCTTATAAAATTTTCAACTTTTAAGTCATGGATTGATGCATCTTTTTATAGTATCTTACATTGTACAAGAGTAGAAACATCATAAGCTCCATAAGATTAGGTGTTTTGCTCCTCTTTTGTCCCTTATGAGAGTCAATCAGCACTGAAAACACTGGATTTCTACAAGTGAATAAATATTGTTTTAATGGAGAAAAAGACTGAAATAGTCCAATTTTTAATTTCTTGAATTTTGGTAAAACCACAGTATTTAAAATGCAGCAAAATATAGTATGCATTTTTAATAGCAATGAGATGATAAAGATTCTGTATCTTACTTTTCTCCTTGAGAAGTTAATATTTTTGATGTGTGCTGTTACACATTTGTGAACCAATTTTACCACGTTTTTTTATTGACATCTTACTAATTCTATACCTAAAGACTGACCCTAGAGATGCTCATCTGAAATCAGCAGATTACAGGTCATTTTGTGCTTTATTCCTACCAGACTTACACTAAAAACTAGCTTCCAATAGAATTAATTGAAGATATGGTAGAGCTTTTTTCCCTCTTCTATAAGTTTACATCAGGAAATGTAGGTAATGTGTAAGGAAGTCTTAGATCTTCCCAGCAGGTAGAACAAAGTGAAGGAGGCTGTTGTCTGTGTAGGACTCTGGCATCACATATGGCAGAAGCTATTAAATTGACAGATAAAACTTAGAAATATGATACACAGTTGAAAACTGTGATGTTACATAGCCTTCAGGACAAGTTTCACTGCCAGATGTTCCTACTTTTAGCTGAAGTGATTCTTAAGTATTCTTTTATCTGTTCCTTAGGATACACATTACACCACTAGAGTTTCTTGTTGGGAACTTACTTATCCAAGACAGGAAATAATTGCTGTTTTTTTTAAGTATCAGAACAAACTTGCTGTTTCTCTTTCAGTTGGTAGAAACTTCAGCCCATGCTAAATGGTGTATCCCATGTAGCTGTAAGAAGACGTACTTCCACATAGAATTCAGACAAAGCTATGTGGTTGTAGGCAGTTACTGCAATCATAAATGCGTATCTAGTTGTCTGTGTTCATGGTCTACTGGAATTTGCCTGTATTACCATGGTAGCCATGTGAAAAGCTTGCTTTCCTTTCTTTAAAATACAGATATTTAGATATTTCTTTTCTTCTCTCTGATATATCTCGAAGCAAGTATATTAAAGTGTCCATCACTAGAATTTACAGTAAGTCTCAAGTTATTGAAAGTTGACAACTTCCTAGCAAATTATAAGACACGAGCATATAACAATTCCAGATAAAAGTTTTGCATTAATTGCAAAAAGAATATAAAGATTTATTAAATCTTTTCTCAGCCTATAGAAGGTAACTTATTTTAGCTGTGACTGAGTAGTGAGATTGTACGTAATCATCCTTCTGTACCTGATAAAGTCCTCTCTCCAGGAAATGTTTTCATGAAATTTCCTGTACAATCTGTGGGAAAATTCAGGCTGACTTCAGTGGGACTTGGTTTGAGTTCTCTAAGAGGAAAGTAGCCTGTACCAGTTACCACTGTGCTGTGGAAGACTTTGCTCCATTTAGTATTATGAAACTCCCTAAAATAAAGAAATGCACAATAATGATTTCTGCTTTCTTAAAGATGTAGCTTCTAAAAGTATTCTTCACATTTCTGTGGGCATGCTTTTCACATTTATTCCTTTTGAAGCAAGCAGAGTTTTATTTTGTTTGGAACAACAAGACCATTACACATTTTGTGACAATTCTTTGAATTTAAGACAAAAATTACAGTATCTCACTGAGGTAGTGCCAGATGGTTATAAATCTTGCTTCAACTATGCTGAATCATTAACTGATGTAAATGTTTTCCCTAATTTTCTAAGCCATTTTGCCTTGTGTCCTTAAATTACGTAATTATATTTGTCATAAAATGCATCCTCATGGGTTTATCAGGCTGTTGTATCATAGAATTATTTGGGTTGGAAGGGACCTTAAAGATCACTTAGTTCTAAACCCTCTGCAATGGGCAGGGACACCTCCCACTAGATCAGGTTGCTCAAAGCCCCATCCAACCTGGCCTTGAACACTGCCAGCGGGATGACACCCACAACTTTCTCAGGAAACCTGTTCCAGTGCCTCACCACCCTCACAGTAAAGAGTTTCTTCCCAATAGCCAGTCTAAATCTACGTTCCTTTAGTTTGAAACAGTTTCGCCTTGTTCTGCCACTACATGCCCTCACAAAATTTCAACAGGGCTGTCTCAGGCAGAATGAGGCTAGTGATCAGAAATGCCCCACAGCAACAACCTCAGGAGATTAATATTGAAAGATAAAAATGCTGACAAGACGTTCCAATGTTTATAAAGAAACTGTATGCGCTACAAATCACAATTCTACTGAATATGCATTGGTTTAAAGAAAAACAACCATCTCTGCTCTTTTGCCTCTCCAGTACAAATATTTTCACTACTCAAAGTTTTATAAACAATTTCTTTCATCAGTCAATGTTACAACATCCTTGAGAACAACAGCTGTCTTTCAACATACACTTTCTAATTCTGTTTCAGTAGTGGTTGAGCTTTCAGTAACATCTATGCTATGCATGATAATAACTAAGCATAGATGCTCTCAAAATTATTCCCAAAATACCTTCTTGACTAGCTAGAAGAGGTACTTACTGACTACCAAAGACCAGTCATATAGAACCATCACTTAATTATGTAGAGAATTATCTTTTGAAATACATAGCTAATCTACCAGTATTGAATTCATGAAAGACACATTCTGCTGGCCATTTGAAGTCATTATGACCTACCTAAAAATAGTTTTACTGCTTCTAATCAGGCAGAAGAAAAAAGATACATTCTAAGATTTTGTCTAGACAGTGCTTCTGCCAAGAAAGGCTGGACTAGATGATCCTTGAGGTCCCTTCCAACTTCATATTTTATAATTCTACAAACAGAACTGAAAGCACTCCTAAATAAACCGAACAAAACCCCACCAGAATCAAAGCTAGAAAATGCAGCAGTCTGCTGTCTAACACCACAACTCCCCTTGTCAGTTCATCAGTCTCTGCTCTTACCAGTCCTGCCTAGTAAGACTACATTTTCAATCACACCTTCAGTAGACAGAAAGCCTCTTCAGCTCTCCATTTTATCTCCTTCCTCTTATTCTCCCTCCAACAAGCAATTTTGCCTTAAAACCATGAGTAGGTTAATTAACCTTTGTTCTTCTATTTGCATTACGCTGCTCGACTAGCTAGCCACTGCCTATATTCCAAATGCATTTTCTGCTTTATAGACATCAGCTGAGGCCATAACTCAACATCCGCAAGTAGCTATGCAAAGAACAGGCAGGACAAACAATATGGTGTAAGAAAAAAAACCCACAAAACCCCCTTCTACTATGGTTCTTAATTGTCTGTGTCATCAGCTCATGCTTTGCAACTTGAATTTCCAAGTAGCACCTTACAGACCCCTCAACAGGATATGCCTCTGTGAATGATAAAATTTCATGCACTCTAAAGTGGCATGACAATATTTTAACTCCAAGAAGAGGCTAGAATTGCACATTAATACAAATGTTACTCAACCAAATTTTTGCTGTTGTGAATTTAACAAATTCCAGATTGGTTTTATGTGGAAAATGGTCATCAAGGAATAAAGCTGAGCCTTTCAGGGAATCGCCTGTCTTAAAAGCCTTAATAGTTTATCCAAGAAAATGCATGTACCGTCAGGTTTTATAAATCCATATCAACTCTTAATCTATGATTTTTATGTAAATTAACAACTGGGTTTTCAGACTTCTAGTCTTAATTTTCATGTCTTTATCTCAAGGAAATTTACCAAACTACATTGTTGGGGAGTGTATTCCTAAGGTCATTTTAATATTAAATTCTACTTTTTGACAATATTGAAAATATGTTCTTAGTTCCACAATGCAGTATTTTAGATATTTCCTTTCAAGAGAATCTGAAAAACTATTAATCTAATAAGTGATTCTTACTTATATGGAACAGCAATATTCATTAAATCAGAAACACTGACACTGATGAATGTAGCCAATAAAGAGGCTAGTCCACTGGTTTGAAAGAAGACAAACACATTCAATGGCTTCATTTTCTTTTCCTGCATGGAAACAGCCAGATGACATGGCATATTTTGCAAAACTATAATTTGAAAGGAGAAAACTAGTTTATGCAGCAACAGTTCTTCATTCTGTTTGGGAAACTGACCAAAGGGATATCCTAGACCATATGACCTCATGCTCAGCAATAAGAGCTGAGCAAAGAAAGAGGAAGGGGGACATTTTGAGTGATGCTGTTAGTCTTCCCGAGTAACTGTTGTGTGTGATGGAGCCCGACCTTCCTGGAGATGGCTGAACACCTGCCTACTGATGGGAAGCAGTGAATGAATTCCTTATTTTGCTTTGCTCATGCAAGCAGATTTTGCTTTATCTATTAAACTGTCTTTACCTCAACTCAGTTTAGACTGAATTTCAGGTTTTCCTGTTCTGAATTACATATGATCTCTCGGGACATAAAAAGATAAAATGCTGGAAAATTACCACAAAGAGAGGCAGAAACTAAAGTATCATTGTGTAAATCAGTAAACATTAGTGATTTCTACTTTGAGCTTACACCAAGAAAAAAAACGTTATCATACCACCTCCTCTTACAAATCCAAATGTAGAGTGTAAAATCTCTTTACATTTAGACCTGTAGGGAAGGCTTATGTTTCCTAACTGGTGAAATAAAAATAAAATTAAATAAAAAAGAAAGTCTAACATATCAGAGCTGGGTTTTGGTGTGGTTTGCTATGCTGTCTTCATCTGCTGATATCTTTGCTAGCTTCTTTTAGTTTTACCAAAGAAATCAAGAGGAAAACCACAAACTCTTTTTACATGTGTTTACATTACATGGCAACAAGCCATTACAACAAGGTTGAAGAGTTCACAGATATTTAAGTAACCAGTTAAATTATAACTAGAACGGCTAAAAGAGCTACTTTAAAACTGTACTTCAAAAATTCTCTAGTGCAGCAGAACAAAGGAGACTGCAAAGATGAAGATAAAACAGCTGTGGCTGCATGGTTGAAGAAAACTTTTTCCCTTTTTTTTTTTTTCTCCTGTTCTAAGACCAGAAGACACTTTCCAACAGAAATTTACATAAATGACCTGCCGAAAATATTAAAAAAAGCCCTCTATATTTTGTACTGTATTTAATAGCTACCAGAAATTCTGTGGGACTGTAGCAGGAACTGCATGAGTATTTTTGGAGGGTTTTTTATGTATTTTGCACATTTTATTTAAGTAAAAACTCTGGCTATGTTTGCTGAAAACATTTATAT
>VZRW01009989.1:0-41447 GCA_013398125.1 Aegotheles bennettii | reverse complement strand
ATATATATATAAATTTAACTAAATGAACAAGATGTACAACTGACAAAATCAGGAGTAAAAAAGGGGGAAGAACTCTTTTAAAATTGTGCTCATTTTCAAAAAGATTTGAGTTGCCAATGTTTTTCGTGATCATGCTACTACTTTTGTACTTACAAGCATAAAGGTGATAGTTTGACCAATAAACTAATAATACTATCAGATATTAATTTTTATTAATTTATTTATACATTTTTATTTATAATTTTATTTCATTTTTAAATGCAAAACAAGATAAAACAAAAAGAATGCACAGCTAAGAATTAAGTTAAAGATATATGAATAATAATTCAGAATAAAACTTAAAGGAAATGGAATGTCTTTAGTTCAATAGCCTACTTTAACTTATTTTAGAGCTCCCAGTTGAAAATATGTAGTTGTGATAAATCAGAATTAAGATAAACATGAAATATATGGAAGACCATAACACTCAAAAATCAGCAAGCTTGGCAGCTCCCAGGTGAGAAAATACTGTAGGAACAGACTGAACTAAAGCACAGAAAATGCATTTTAAAATGTATTTTTATAGAAAAAGATCTCTATAAAAAGACAAAGGAATGGAAGAGTGTTCAACAAGAGCATTTTCTTTGTTTGGTGCTTATGGAAAAAAAAAAAGAAAGAGCTGAGAATTTGAGAAAAGCATTAATCAAAAGCACAGCTAGCTTCACCTTTGAAAAGCAGGAAAGGGTACAAGAAAGCTGTAACCCAGAAAGGAGATTTAAATATAACAATCCTGTGGCATAGCTCTGTGGTCTTAGAATTTGACTGTAAGCCAAGAATACCCAAACTTAAAGTAGAACACAAGCTCCAATCTTTTGTGTGTTAATCAGAAAGCTCCTTCTGTCTGTCCAGTTCTTTGCTGTGAGATGCAAATAACTGCATACTTAGTGATGAAAAGTAACATGCAGTAGTAAGCCTCATGATAATTATCGTATATGAATATTGGATTATTTTATAATGATTTCTTAAAGCAGGAAAATAAATGTTGGAATTCTGTTTAACTGGTTGAAGTCCACAATCTGTTTTTTAAGCCAAATTAATTAATTCAGCTCTAAATCCCTACTTCTTACATCACAAAATATACTCAAAGTCAAGTAGAGAAGATTTAAGAAAAACTTCTGGTAATAATAGAAGGGTTTTGAAAAAAGAATTTGCACATCAGCAAGAGCGGCCTAAGTGAAGCTGTGATGTACTGCTAAAATAAAATTAAGCTGAAAACCCAAAGTGTCAGCAAAAGTGAATGGGTTTACATTCTGAATTTCTGTCTGGAATTTCAGGGGAGTTTTTCTCTCTGATAACTTTAACACATTACATCATATGAAAGTCAATGTTGGGTATCCATTCAGAAAGACATCTGTTACCAAAAAAAGCTCCCCTCTGCTCCACATGTTAAATAGCTCTATTTATCTTGATAATATTTGACAATTTTATCACTTATGGAACTTTTTCAGTTTGTATGGATTATATGGACTTTCTTCTCTTTTGACCTTCCTCTCTGCCACAGCCACTCCTGGGATCAGATGCAATTTATTATCTTGAGATACTGCCACAAGTCGCCTTCAGGGAACAAAACAATTTTTTATTCACACACACCCCTTTTTTTTTTTATAGATTTTCTATGACTATCAAATTATACCACTACAGCAAACACAGAAACTTCTTTCTGAAAGACTACAGACATTTTCATTAATCTATCTCTGAAATAGTTTTTGAAAGACCTGGACAACTGTGAATACAGGAAATCTCTCCAAATCTTGTTGCCTGCAACTGTAATGTGGCCCAAGCAAGAAGCTTTCATAGCCTTTCGGCTTTCCAACAGCCTTCAAAAACTCTTACTTTCTAGTAGACAATGCCCACATCAAAAGAGTAGTATTAGAGCTGTTAAACCAAGAATGAGACAATAAATTAGGTTTATCCATGTTTCTTCAGTTCTAATGTGCAGATTGGCTCTTTCTGGAATCTCATACTGCAATCTCCCAATGTTCTTACCATCCACAGCAAATACTATAGCTTAGTATATCAGTAAGGAGTTAAATGAAGACAAATGCCACTTATGCCTCCAACAATAAAAGGTATCCTAGTTGTAAATAACAGATAAGCTAGCTATAATTAGGGTAGAAACAGTTATTGCTGTTCTACATTTTAGGCTTTAGACACGCTTTTCATGAAATACAGTAAATTTCAGGTAGAACAAATTTTAAGGGCAAATTCTGAAGTGGTGATAGCGTCCCTCATAATTCCATGGAGCCATCTTCTAGTATGTTAGGTAAAGGAATGCCAAAAACGACATAACAAAGAAGCTGCGTTTTCAGCCACATATAATGTAGCTCAAGTGAGGAAGTTATTAAAGACTTGGTTAGACAAGACAACAGGCTTCCAATTACTAGAGCTATTTTGTCAGAAGCAGCAGTGTAGTTAATACTCCAACTTTTGAAGAGGTTTTCTTTCAGACAGCTTTTTTTAATCACATTTAATACAAGAAGAAAAGCCATCTTCAAAGACTTTTGACAGAGCAGTTGGTTTAGCAAATCCTTGCTTTTCACTGGAAACTACTATAACAATCTGTATCATGTAATTCTTCACACTTTCGTAAGTTTTCTTGAAGAAGTGTTCTGTTGCAGGCTAGTAGTATGACTACTCAATAAACTGTGGTGCTTTGACCTGCATAAGATGACATGTCATAACCCTGTATTTGGGCCTTTTTTCAGAATCAGCCCCCTGTCAAAGTGGTGTCACAGCCCTTTATTACGGTCAGTAATACTATCAGGATAAGTGCAACCAAATAACATCAAAACATACAAGAAATTAAACTATAAGGCTTTGAAAAAAATAATCTGTGACACTGAGACTCACATAAGGAAATATAACTTGCACAAACAAAGTGCTTGCAGAAGATGGAATACATCCATCTGAAACATGGCCTACCATTTAATACGGCATCAAGTTTTCATGGCATATGGCACAGTCAGGTAGATACAGAAAGGGACCACACCATAGATATCACATCTTATTGTGGGATCAAATTTATGAGACAGCCATTGGGCAGTTTCAGAAATAGAAAGTTATGACTGACAAATATAAGGCAATGGGGGATATTTCAGCTTTTGATCATCAGTTTTCCTCAACAAGACTCTGAACCGGATTATGCATATAAATCTGCCTAGATGTACTATGGAAATCATGCAACCACAGGACATCCCATAGAACTGCAACCATTTCTTAGTCTAGACCTGTACTTTATACATAAAATTACTGAAAAGATCCTTTTGTACATGGGAGATCTAATTGACTGAGACAACAGACTCCTTCCAGACTTACAGAATGCAGACAGCATCAATGAAATGGTGAGCCAAATCTGTACAAGAGAATCTTAGGTGAATTGAAGAACACAAGTGATAAAGTCAAAGCTCTTTCTGAGAAGCACAAGCTCTCTTGAACTTGAAAGCAGGTCTGTTACCTTCACATTAGGCTTTATTCTCAGAATCACAGAATTCTAGGGTTGGAAGGGACCTCGAAAGACCATCTAGTCCAACCCCCCTGCCAGAGCAGGGTCATCTAGAGTACATCACACAGGAACGCATCCAGGCGGGTTTTGAATGTCTCCAGGGAAGGAGACTCCACAACCTCTCTGGGCAGCCTGTTCCAGTGCTCCGTCACTCGCACAGTGAAAAAGTTTTTCCTGATATTCACATGGAACCTCCTATGCTCCAGTTTGCAACCATTGCCCCTTGTCCTGTCATTGGATGTCACTGTAAAAAGCTTGGCTCCATCATCCTGACACTCACCCTTTACATATTTGTAAACATGGATGAGGTCACCCCTCAGTCTCCTTTTCTCCAAGCTAAAGAGACCCAGCTTCCTCAGCCTTTCCTCATAAGGGAGATGTTGGGTTCATTAAAAAAAGGAAGATGCCACTCTGCATGAACAGATGGACTATGTTCTATTTACCTCTAAGTCATGCTGGATATTCTATTCATAAATCGATAAGGAAAGCTCATTTATTCCCACTCCATGCAAGTGAACATTAAGACCAGTATATTTAAATTTTAAATAAACAATTAATAAAGTAGATTCACTTGTTTTTGGAAATGAACTGGTTCATTTGGTGGCATTTTAAAAGTCCTGACCGTATGCATTTTCATATTCCATAATCTATAAAAAAAGAAGGAACCCGGCAGAAGAGTAACGTGAAACAGCCAATTGTTTATAGGAGTACCATGTCCTTGTCAGGAAAATAGTTATGTTTAAACCCTAACTATTCATTATACATCTAGTATATTGAGTATTCATTTGTTCAGTACTTTTATTGTATGAACATACATAACAAGGAAATTAATTATAAGATAGAAAGTTCTATTTTAACAAAAACATTAGGCAAAGTTCCAAATTAGTAAGCAAACCTCCCAAGTCATCGAAAATATACAGTAAAGTTCAAACACTGGCAGATTTAAATAAGGAAATTTTAATCTGAATGTTCTGTTTTTCAGCAGCCTAACAGCTGTAGGGCTGCCAAGAACTTAAAGTACCAAGAATATATTTTATCTCTTTATTATTAAAGATATTGTTAATCTGATCAACTAACCCGAGTAACATCAGCTAAAACGAATGCATCCAAAACAGTTTTCAGTCTTCCATTACTGCAAACACCTGACCACAGTAAATACAAACTGTACACACTCTTGCTGCACTGAACATTTTAAAAAACAGCTTAAATCCTCCCAAGATACCCTCCCCTCAAAAAACCCCAAAAACACCCAAAACCAAACTGCTCTGAAGAACTGCTGTGAATTACCAGTGCTATTGCTCTTCTCAGTTTCTGATGGAAATTCATCTTCTCATCCCCCTAAATGTCTATTAGACATTTTTTGAAAAGGAATTTACTTTGTTTATTTGACAGTCTTGGATTTCAGTATTCTAACTGATTATACTGAAAGCTATTGCTTTCTTAAGCAAATGATGCAAGACCACAAAAATCTTTTACTTTGAAACAGCTTTAAAGCTTCAAAATCTGCACTGAAATAAATCTAGATGGACTTTACATTTAAAATAACAAATCCCCATATCTTAAAATGTTTTAATCTTATTGTAGATTAAAAGAGTCATAACTAGAATTAATCTGTATATAGACAGGTCAATTAATATATTGGCTGAAGACGTAGCTAACACAGACACACAGGAAAGGAATAAGGAAGCAAGGAACGGTTCTTGCTTTCCAGGGACCACAATTCCTTTAAGTTACAATGAATAAAAAGAAAGCTGTGTCCATCATTTCAATTCAAGGTCACCAGTATCTGAATGAAATGAGTTAGGAGGTCATGAGAAATCCTGGGAGAAGGAGAAGCTGGGAGAGAGCTACATTAATCAGTGATGCAGGCTGACACATCAACACTTAGAAACAAGAAGTGTTGATGAAAACAGCTCATATCAGTCATGTTTACTGTGCAAAGGCAAATCACATTACTCTTATGCCAAATGCTCTTGTTCAAATGTGCAGTGTTGGAGAAGGGGAGAAGGAAGAGAGACATGGAAAATGTTGAGTGGACATTCTAAGTCTTGGATGAGACGTATTGGACAAGTGTGACGATTACACCTCTGGCAGTACCGTTATGAAAAATACAGACAACCTGCAGGAGTGCAGTGCATTGTTCTAACGATTAGGACATATGGTAGTGTCATTAATCTTACACATTGTAAACGATGCTCATGACTGCATAAGCACAATGCGATACTGGTTTGCCATGGTCAGACCAAAAGGAGATGGAACTTTTCAGTCTAAGAAAGTAACTCATATTCATGTCACTTCTGATACTGTTTTATCTCACTGCAGTTATTCATTTGTATGGCAGTCTTGAAGCTGCATTTGGGACAAAGTCTCAGATCTACTGAGGTTAAACAGTTTTAAATGCAAAAAGAGGGTTGAAACAGAAATAATTTCTATATATATTTATATATTTTTTAATACTTGAAATATTATGACAGGTGGTGTTATGCAGGAAATAAAGCTATTTGCTATCAGTAATTCATCATGTCCTTTGGTATGTTACATGATTAAAGTAATTTATAGACAAACTTATTTTCTCTCAAAAAACTATGATACTGGATAGCATCTAAACCAGATACATTCAGATAAAAATATTCAGTAAGGTTTTATTTATATTCTTTTACATCCTGAAGCAATGCTAAACTTCTAAGGCTGTTCTGTGCTAAGACAAAGACCCGTGAATCCTTTATAATCTTGATAAAAAGTATGGTTTCTAGTACTGGCAGTTGTCAAAACATCATCCTTATGGAAATTTCAGACTTGTGGTATACCCCTATTTCATCTGTTTCTGAAAAGTAAGTGACAGTATTGGTCTTTGAAATGTGCATATAGAACTCTGAGCCCAACAGACTTAATTTAACCACTGAGGAGTCACAGCACACTATCACCTACTGGTTTTGCCTTTCAATAGTCATAACTACATATACTGAATATATTAAAATCCACAAGATGAACTTGAACAGTAAAATGAAGAAGAATAGTTAAAATTCTCTTGGAGCTCAAAGTAGCAACACTGGGTAAAAGAAAACTCAATGCTGTACAATTACATTTCCCATACAGTGAGTAGGAACTAAGCTGCACATATAAATTCTGTTTTATGGCTTTATTTAAATATCCTACAGGGACATAACTGTCTCTTATGTTCCCTTTAAGACACTTGTCTCTCTACATCTATCAGAAAAAAAAAACATTTATCTTGCCTAAACCAGAATTTCAGACAGAGATTTCTTAAGGTTCTGCTTACAGAATTGTATAAAATGTTACAGAATCAATATTGCCCCACAGTTCTTCTAGAAAAAAGATTATAAAATGTATACCTTTTTGTTTACAACATATTTAGCTTTCTAGAAAGAGTAAAAACCTATTTTTGAACACTATTTTTCTTGTTTACCCACCATTGAAAAGCAAATTTTATGGATGATTTCATGCAGTGTTCATTAGTAAGTTTTCAAATAAGTAAGAATAAGCCAGGGACCACTTTCAATATTTTTTTTAATTACCTTTGGAACAGATTGTATCAAAATCAGTCTGTATTAAAATTAGACCACATCAAAGTTAAGGTAATTCTAAAATACCAGGAACACAGCCAGACTCAAGAATTCCTAGGTGAAGCTGCAACACAGTGGCCAAACCTTAGCCAGGTGGAGATTATTGCTAAATGAACCTATTTTACTGAATGAGAAGTCAAGACCAAGAGTTTTACGAAGGTACCAAGAAATAAAACTGTGTATTATTTGTTAGCAATTTCCTAAAAAATACACATTTCATTTTTTCACTGCAAATAAGAGGTCTAGACCATTTGTTATGATGAAAGCTGACAATGTAAGTTAAATGCATCGCTCGGAGAAGAGCTGGATGTCAACAATAGTGACCAGAAGTCAGAAGAGCTATATTTAAGTTCTGAGAAATTCAAACACAGGATTTGTTTACACCTGTGCATTTTTTAAAAGAATAAACATGATACACAGCTTTTTCACTCACATTATATTACCTTGTTCCATAGCTTCCTCTCCAAAAGAGCATCTATTCAACATGTTCTAGGGCCCTGTCACACCTGATGATTTGGAAACAGATATTCTAGAGCCAGTTTACAGCTACAGACTTTGGATGTAAAAGACCTCTTACCAGTTTGTAGGGATCAAGAGTGAACGAACTTATTTCTCTCTCCACCCAGAACTAGCTCCCCTCTTCAAGGACAGCACAGGCAAGAAACTCAATCATAGCAGCATGACTTGTTTAATCCTCCATCACATAAAATCCCCATATGCAAAATCTAAACATTAAAACTGTTTCCTGTTATATTTTATTAGTAGAATGAGTTAATTGAATTCATCTGTCATTATAGTGAGGAAATGAAATGTCTGTTGTCAGCTCTAAAAGAACCACTCACTCTGCAGTAACAGCATACAGCCTATGGTAAAACCACCTGAAACCTAATTCACAAGAATCAGTGACAAATCAGAAGGAAGGCAGGGAGGGAAGAAATTCACTTGTAAAATTAGACACAATTGCTAATCAATTTTAAATAACTGTATGTAATAGATTATTATTTGGGCTGTTCCTTTTTCTTTACTCATGCCCAAAAGGCCCATAGACACTGTACAGCAAAACTACTGTAAACTTTAAAAGATTTTATGAAGGTCTGTGACATCTCAGCCCTGTGTCCCAAGGCTGTCTCCTCCAAACTTTCCCCTCATTTAATTTCTGGTCATAAGGAATACCTAATGCACACTGACAGTATACCCAAGCTATATAAACACTTTCATATAATATAAAACTTCCATAAGTATATGAAAATTACCACAATGGATCAGGCCTCTGGTTGAAAATAGAGATTCTTCATTGCAGACTCCACAACAACAGAGTCTAGCAAAATATAAAAGCAAGCAAAGAAACCCCACATTTTGGCATGACAACAGAAGAAGTTGCCCTTTAGATTCCTTATAGAACAAGTAAATGAAGAATAAAGGTAAGCAGTTTGTTCGGGATCCAATTATTTATAACTTTGGATATTTATTAGCTCTCAGAAAATAACAGAGAAGAAATGTGTACTCCAACACACTTTTGCCATTTACTTCAGTGCAGAAAACACGTACATTTGTGGGATATCATTTCATTTCTGCTGTGACTGTAAAAAGTATTTTTAGTCACTGTTAAAAGCAACACTAGCTATCCTGCAGAGCACAGATGAGAAAAATTCCTGACATGGTTTCAGAAGAGATGCACTCAAGTCTTTTGCAAGAAGCATGGCAGAATGCTTAAGAAATCCAGAAGAGCTTTTTAAGTATTACTAATAGTTTTCTCCATATGCTGCAGCCACACTTTTCTGTGGGTGATATGTGTGAACTGCAGATAAAATGAATCACTGCTACCGAGAGTATACAGCTGGGTCTGACATGGGCCAGCATGGGTCCAAACGGATTTATTAGCAAGACATTTGCTGTGTATATGTCACCTTACAAAGCTGGGGCCAGGCTTGGAAGTAGCTCAGCACTCGTTAGTAAATCTGACAACTACCGGACAACCCCATGCAGAGTAGGTTCAGGGTTCTCAGCAGTCAGCAGTCAGAATCTGGAGAGCTGGCAAGCACAATACCCATACACTTGCATAGTGTGCAGAGATAGTTTGGCTGTAAAAGTATCGTATTTTATGGCTTAGCAGTGATTCTTCTGCTCTCTAGTATGAATCTCTAGAGATGTGTCTTTGCACCACAGGCCTCAGAACTCTAAAGTTCATTTCCTTGGGACACATCCAAATGCAAGTGCACTTGCAAAGTGCTACCTTTGAATATGACAAGTTGACATGTAAGGGTGACCTGGAGTGCATTGAGAGCAGTACTAGGATATCTTTGCAGATAAACTTGACTAAACTATGTGAAGCTATTCAGCTGCATTTATATGACAAAGTCCAGTGCTGCTGGGAAGGTAATGAGGACTGAGATGGACAAACTTAATGTGGACCAACCTCAAACTGATCCAAAATAAGGCTCAAAGGACTTGTTTAACTCTGGTTTATGACACACAGGAGTCTCAAAGTCATGCTGTTTATAAGTCAAAAATCTGTTAATACCTTTCATATTTGGGCTTTCCATTAGTCTATTAGTCTAGACTATCCTAACCTTGTAATGAAGGGTTAAGTACACATGCAAGTGCAAGTGCCTGGGAGAAGAAATGTCTCCTGAAGAAATATTTCAAAATTTTAGGCAATCATTCAAAACTGCAGGTAAAATTCATTGTCAAAGTTGACTCTCATGACTCTTCATTATGTTCCTCACTGAAGTAACTTGTCATTTAGAAGTAACAATAGACAGTACTCAAGTCTAACTTGCTCATTTGGATTAAAGCTGGCAGCCTTTTCCACCCCAGCATCGAGCTCTAAAAGTACTTCAGTTGACGATCACGCCAGCAACATGCACTTACACATGATGATTCAATTCTGTATATGAATATTCAGGTAAGATCCAGCCTTCCATAAATTACTCTGTCGGGCATCTTTGAACCTCTGATCTCCAGTCTTTGCTATTTATTACAAGAAACTTATTTTCAACCTAATTTCCAATAAATGTATTTGATAAACATCTGTGTACTAGATTTGTACCTGCAAAGTCAACTGCATATAACTATAAGATTTGAGATAAAAGATTTGGAAAAGAATGTATAGAAATTGTCTAAGAGAAAACTTACTAAAGTAATTGCTTATATTATGCAAAAGACTGTTATCAATTACGTAAAAAAACAGATCATACATTACAATGATAAAGAAGACAATATTTTCAAAGACACAGCTAACTGATTTATTAATTTTTATCAAAATTTGTCCCCTTATGGGAAATTTATGAATAATGATTGGACTGTATTTTGTATTGGACAGATTTCTTATCAAGAACACAGCTTAACAGTGTTGGTAAATAAATCTTATTTACCTGTCTATTTTGTTTCAACTAGTATACACTGATCACCGGAAGACATGTGAATTGATATCTTTGTTACTCTACCTCACAATCTAGTGTCCATCTGTTTGACAGTTAAAATACATCCTAAACAGAAATGATAGATTTTCATATTAAAGATTATAAGCAAAAAACCCCCTCATTTCCTTACCTACCACTATATGTGGAAAATTCACAGGAACCCTTGGAAACAATATTCTTATAAGGCAATAGTTAATACTGGATCGTAGAATTTATTGTATCTTATACAGTGATACAAGTATTTATCTGAGGTAACCAGCCCTCCTTCCACTCACTGTTTTGTTGGTTGAATTGTTTCTTCATGATATGGCTGCAGAGTGCATACAAACATATGATAAACGAAGATTTATTAAAGCACAGTAGCTACCTGACAGCAGAGACATCTGAAATTTACTTTTATTTCCTTTTTTAATTATAAATTTGCTGTCCTATTTATATTCTCCTGCACCAGAATGACTACCATCTATACTACTATCTTATGAGGCAATGGTGCAAACGTTAGATTGGATACACTGAATTGTCTACTTGTGCTCCCCAACACCTATTAGTCTGGAGATAGAAACAATGTAATAGAAAAACACTACTACAGTTAAAACCAGGAGGTTTTGCCTCTGCATGTAGGCAAAAGGAGAAATATGGCAACAAATTTCTGACCATACAAATCCATGCCAAAACCAAATGTCCAACGTTTAACACGTTATGCACTCCTCAGTGACCTGAAGCACACAGCAGTTGGAAAACTTGTGACCAATCAGAAAAATACTACCAGGGTGTCACAGGGAAGGCAGTCCCCTCCACCCCTTCCTCAAATAATTTGCTTATATTGATATACTGGAAAATCTCCTGACTTTCAAACTCACAAACACCAAACTCCAAGGTACAAGTCAGGTACAATCTGAGCTGCTCTTACAAACTGTTTCTTCTGTATCACTGCCTCTGTTTTTTTGCCATCATCTGCTGGAGCAAAGCAATTCTATAGATTCCTGTATCTGTGTATCTGTGACTAGAGTTTCTGTAGTATATGGACATTTCTAAAGCTAATTGACCAAGTGATTCCACTAAAATGAATGGAAATTGTACTGTATAGATGTATTAGCATATGAACACATGCACACAAACCTGGATTTCTAAGAGGAATGGTGAAGTCAATAAACTGGCTAATACTGACGTTGATCTTGGTCATCTGATTAAAGGATTTACCAATTACATGGGCAAGCAATGGGCTGAACCTGATATTCTATTAGATCACCCCATAAACCATGACAAGAAAAAGTTAATTATTTAAAAATAATCTATCATTAATTTTGCTCACAAAACTGAAGACGAGTTATAAAATACAAATAGTAATACAAACTGCATACATATTTACTAATTTTAGAAGTTACCAATCAAATATTGTATCATTTAAAATAAATCTTTCATGTTAGCTTTTAAAGGAAATATGTGCCAATAATTGCATCTTTCAGTGCAAAAGTCCATCTTTCTTAACTCAGACTTTGGCATTTGAACAAAGTAGAATGATTTTTAAGATGCTGAGTTTCTTTACATTATGAGCTTAATCTTAGTTCTAGACCATCACGCTTGAAATGTTTAAACTTAGCAGACAAAACAAGTCTGAAAACTCTTCTTACCCAAAAAAAAGAGTTTTCAAATTCTAGAATCAAAGTTACAGTGATATGGCTTCAGAGCCAATAAAAATAACAGATTTTAAACCTGATATTTCCATTAAATATTTAAATATACATCATGTTTACTGTCTTCTACCAAACACTGTGTTAACCTTACATTGCACTTTGGGGTTCTTTGTTCCCATGTAAAAATATAAATCCACATGCTGTTCATAAGCCTTGTTGTTATGTAATATTAAAAGTATGTATTCCCATAGCAGGCACTTCTACTGTATATACTATGTTGCCTGTGAATTCATATTCTGTGTTCATACACGAATTGCACCCTTTCATTTACATGTTAAAGCTATTAACTTTATGACAGCCCCACAATTACTTGGAAATTACAGTTTAGACTTTGAACTTTTTAACATCAATTTTTGGTTTACCTCAAATCTTTGAAACATATTTACTATTTTTTAACATGTTGCTGATCTTACTTTCCCAAAACCAAGGGTCAAAAGACAGGCTATTTTTGACTAAACAAATTGTGCTTTAGGCAGCAAATCAACAGCCTTGTAATATAAAAACATTCTCAGGAGTTTTAGTTTTCAGTTGTCCTGTGAGACAGGTGGTTTGCCCTATTCAGTTTGTCAGAGTTGATTACAAAATAGGAGCTTTTCCATTTTTTACACTTGGATGAAGATTTTTCAGGTGACAATGCCCAAGGTTAATCTCTTAATGGACAGTAGACAAGATTTTGCCTACAGTGTCACTTAACTTAGAATAGTCCACCATGAAATATTTAGTCATGTCAATCAAACAACATTTAAATTCTAGTTAAATGCATTTTTTCATTCTGCTTTACTTAATTAGTTACAAAAATATCAACTGTTCTGAAAAGTACCTGGAGACATTCTTGAAGACAAAAAAAACCACAACCCCAACAATATGGGATTTTTCAGATATGGTTTTTTTCATTTATATTGTTTGTGTAAAGTAAGTTTGCACATAAGCCACATACTCTCAAGAGCTAATTAAACCTTTATTTAGTTACATTGCTTTTCCATCAAGTACTACAGCTCAAAAACTATAGCATGTCAAATAAGGTTTAAGAGTTCACATAGGGACCCCACACATCAACTGTTTCACTATATCTACAAAATAAGTTACTTTATTTAAAGTACCATGGCAATGACCTTTGTGAATCAAGAAACCTTCCTCAGAGCTCCTCTCAAGCCCAAAGACCTTCCCTCAGATTTTAACTACTTCCTTGCAGCTCCCACCTTGTCCTCCTCCCAGTCTCCTGCCCCACACATCCCTTCCACCAAGAATAGTATCCACTGTTAGCAAGCTTTGAACTTCTTTTTTTTCTTTTTAACCATTTAGTGTGGAGGTTTTTTATAGGGCTACCCAAAACTGAAACCCCTCTGGTTGTGCCTGTCTTGCAGTTGTAGTTATTAATATTTATTTTTCATTAGTTTAAGATGTTATATGATTTAATTTAGTGATTTCAGCAATATTTTTCAAGGACATACTCTTGAAGCCCTCCTATAAAATCACAAGTGACCTCACAGTTCCTTCCATCTTCTCTAAGTTAAAAGTGAATGGTAACAGCTAAAAAGAGAAATTAATCTTTGCTATTTTAAAGCCATATTTTTCTCTTTGGGACCAAATTCAGAATATGTATACATCTTATTTGCACTGATTCCAGTGAATCCCACACAATTCAGAATAAGGCATAGTGTACAACTGAATATAAAAAAACCTTATCACTGGCTATTATATATATAAGTCCCTCCAAGCTTTGTCTGTTGTTTCAAATGAAAAAAAAAAAAAGCACCAAAACACTGAAAATGAAACAAGGTAGACTTCTGCATCCTTTGCTTAGGGTACAGTTCCCATATTTCAGCCTAATACATACAGGTCCCTTCCCCATGGTTTCTGACTCCAGTATTCAGAGGGTATTAAGGGTGTATTGAATTCTGTAGCATGTCAATGGCAGTTCTGTGTGCAAATAAAATGCCAGAGACCTCCACAGGCTGAAGGACGTAATTTTGTCATGTGGATATAAATGTTCCTGCAATGACATATTCCAAAAGTGTGATGCACTTTTTGTGTACCTTCATTTCACAGTTGTTCTGTTCTGAGATAAATCATTCAACAAGCAAATAAATAAGTAAACACCTATAGAAGTAAAATTGTATGGAAATTGTGAATTTGTCTGTTTTATTTTGCAGTTTGCCTCCATTTCTTTTATTTCATTAATTCAGTGTTGAGATCCAAATTGTAACAAGACATGTAGGTAGCTAGGCAATTTAAACATAAACTTTCACATAATTCCTTTTTATTTCAAGTATTATTTGATGTGAATAAATGGGCAAAAATCTATTTATACTACACTCTTGAAAAAAACAGTTTCAGAATTTTTTTTGCCACATTTCATGACCTGCACTAAGTAAAGAAAGATGCAGAGAAGAATTGAGTTCACTTAGACATCAATATTACTCCTAAATTTTAGGTGTTATGCAAGAGCTTTTCCTAAATTTATGCTGGCACTATCTCTTCCTGGTTCCTTGCTTGCACCATTGACTAGTCAATGCACTTTAAGCACTTGCCTTAGAAGAAATGTTTCACTAGCTAGGTGAATGCTAAAGAAGGGTGAACGGAATCTTATCCCAGAATTTACTGTAAGTGTTTCAAGCTCTTCAGTTTCATATAATTTTGCCTTACACTGCCCAAACATTATTTTTTTTCAGAAAACACAATTCAACAACCTTCCTATTGCAGCTAGCATATAGTCAAGCTTATAATCTAGACAGAAGAAATCAAAGTAGAAAAAAATACAGGCTAAGAAAAAAAAAGTTACATAACCCACACATGCATAGCACAGCTTTTTTTTTTTTTTTGCCTCAGGCCTCAAACTAACATTGCTTGAGGTTGCTTTTTAACAGTGGATGTGCAGCAACAAAGGGCTTTAGTTTCTTTTCTCCTTTGAAATTTGCTTTTTAAACATCCGCCTGTGCTGCCTGGAATACTTATAGCCTTCTGATTGCTGGCTGGATGAAAAACACACTACTGCTGTTCATGCCATTCTGGAGTCCAAGAGTTGGTTTCCATGACTTCAGCATTGCTCTCATTTCTATATTCCTGTCACACCTAGTGATAAAATTTGCATAGATTTCAGAGATAGATTTCAACCAAAACTGGATACTTTTGAGAATGCCACTTTGGCTGCTTGAAGACATTAATCAGAATTTACATTGTCTCCTTAGAAGCCCATCCAGCTCGGCCTTGAACACTGCCAGGGAGGGGGCAGCCACAACCTCTCTGGGCAACCTGTGCCTCATCACCCTCACAGGAAAGACTTTTTTCCTAATATCCAGTCTAAATCTACCTTGCTGTAGTTTGAAACTGTTCCCCCTTGTCCTATCACTACATGCCCTTGTAAAAAGTCCCTCTTCAGCTTTCCCATCGGCCCCTTTCAGGTACTGGAAGGCTGCTATGACATCTCCCAGGAGCCTTCTCTGCTCCAGGCTGAACAACCCCAACTCTCTCAACCTGTCCTCATAGGAGAGCTGCTCTAGCCCCCCAATAATCTTCATGGCCCTCCTGGACTGTCTCCAACAGCTCTATGTGCTTCTTATGTTGGGGACTCCAGAATGGGACACAGTACTCCAGGTGGGGTCTCAAGAGAGCAGACTAGAGGGAGAGAATCACCTCCCTCGACCTGCTGATCATGCTTCTTTTTGATACAGCCCAGGATACTGTTGGCTTTTTGAGCTACAAGTGCACACTGCTGGCTCACGTTGAGCTTCTCATCAACCAACACCCCCAAGTCCTTCTCCTTAGGGCTGTTCTCAATCCATTCTCCACTCAGTTTGTATTTGTGCATGGAATTGCCCCAATCTAGGTGCAGGACCTCGCACTTGACCTTGTTGAATTTCATGTGGTTTGCATGGGCCCACCTCTCAAGACTGTCAAGGTCAACATTTGAAATTTTGTTTTACTGATTTTTTTGAGAATTTGTACTGCAAGAATAATTCCAACCCAGTGCAAATTCACTGGGCTTATGTATAGGAATGCAAGAAATTTACGTAAAATATATAATTTTTCAACTTTGATTTTATTATACAGACCAGAAAAAATGCAGTTTCAAATAGAGTGCAATTGGGAGCTTGAAGTGTGCTAGGCAAACCCTTAAGAATAAAACAGAAAGCTTCTGAGAGCAACAGTGCACACTGCCAGTCAAACAGTAGAGTCTACAGGAGAGTAGAAATAAAAGTTAAAAACAAGCTGATTACTTGCCTTATTTCAAGGTCATCTATCCCTGTCCTGTCTCTATGAGATTATTATTGACTTTTCAAAAGCCATGATCTTGAACTGTTCTGAGCACAACTTAATATTGTACAAGCTTCTGAGGAGGCTTAGATTTCTAGTCTGACTGCAGTTATGCTTTATACAGCACTAGCCTTTTAACTTTAGGCACCAGGTTCATGGATTGACCAGTTTTGAGAGTAGCAGGTGAAGCATTTTTATCTAAAATGAATGGAAAAAGAAATTCTGGACTCAGCAGTTCTGTTTGGATATAGACAGCTTTGCTAGTTCTGTGAATTCCCAGGCAAGTACTTACACAGTTCTCCTTTCCACAGCAAAGTAATAACTGCTTCAGATTAAGGTGTTTCATATGACAGGAGACATGCATATGAAACAGCAGGCCACATGAATGTCCCTGACTATTATTCTAGGCACTCAATCAACTTACATGCTGTTTTCAGTATGTTTCAGAAGGGAATGAAAACACTTCTACATTTAACAGAGGCAGTGCTCATTCTTAGGATAAATCAGGCTGTTTTACAGAGGAAACGAATTTGTTGGAAAGGATATCCTTTTTCTAATGCTTATAGGCTTTTTCTTGATTGTCTACCATAAGTGAACATGGATACTTTGCACTTCTTTTTTCCATACACTTAGTTTATTGACTAATGTGCAAGCAGGAGTGCATTTTGAATGGTTTGCTCATTTGGAACTCCTATTCAGATACCTGAAAATTATTTTATCTTGAAATATGTCAGTCATGGAGGCCTTCACATAAGGCTAAGCCTGTGGGTCGGTCTTTTCTAAGTGGAAAACTATAGGTGTAGATAAGTCTTTGCACATATTTGTTCCACATGTATTTGTGAACAGATGGTAAACTGTTGGGATTGGTAGATATGGACAGGCATTAATGACAATGATAATGAAGTGGTTTTCTAAAGAAAAATTCATCACTTAGCACTGAAAAGGTCCAGTGTTCCTGAGCGTGACTAAACAATATGGCAGAGGCAGTCTACTTTTCTCTAGAAGAAGGCAGTATAGCCTATTTTTACTTTAAAGAGATCTTACTTTACTTTAAAGAGATCTTTTCTAAAAGAGAAACATGTATTTCTTCTTCTTTACTCACCCTGTAAAAGAAGTTAAGAGACATCTTCTCATTCTGTAAACCAGAGAGTGGGTCTGTGTCTCCATTTAGTGGTTAGGGTGAAGCAAAACAGAGAACAGAATTACTGCCCCTGACACTCCCAGGGGAAGATAAATGGGGTACTAAGGAAGACAGACTTCAAGGCTGAAAGTTAAAGCCAGAGCTGGTTTAACAGAACAGGGAAGGGATAGTAACACATGTGATAATGAAAAATATACGAATATATACAAAACCCGATTCCAATGACCACTGATACAAGTGTCCTAAAGTCCTTTTGGCAGAGCTGACTTGGGGAAAAGGGGCCAGGGCTCTTCCCAGCAACCAATGGAGCCAGATCCTGTAGAGCATGTGGTGAGCTGAAGACAGAGAGCATAAGCCTCTCTTGCAGATGTCTGCAAAGGGAGGAAGGAAAGAAGAAGGGAAGAAGGAAGGGCCAGAGGCTTCTGCCCTCCTGGATTTTATAGGGTATGGCAGGAAATGGGAGGGAATACAGACCTCTCTGTTCTGCTGCCTGGATACCTCGGGGTCTTAAACAATGCCCTCTCTCTAGGTCCTCATATTAATACCATAAAATTAGCCTGCACCCCTCAAACCATAGCAATCTGTTTCAATGGCATGGGGACTACCCACTAAGCTAATCTTAAAGAATTGTGTTACGGGTCTTCTGATCCTGAAATTAATTCAGTTTGCTAATGCAAAACATTTTATCTGCATTTTCCCCATCATACTGAGGAAGTACTTTATGGCAGTTACCCTTTATATATATTAAACAAAGGGCACTATAAAACAACAGTCTCCTTAAGTCTTAAGATTGTGAGAAATCACAGAGTTAATTGCCCTATCCATCTGTTTTTCACGCTTTGCTTTTGAAATGTCTAGGCTTTGATACATTATGTCATCATTTTATGCAGGAACAGTCATAAACTGTCAATGCATCCACCCTACACAGACCTTCCAAAGGGAAAAACCCTCTCAAAAAATATCAGCATCTCCAAACAGTCAAAACTCAAAAACATATTAAGATGATTTTAGAGAAGAAATGGGCAAGAGAAAAACAGAAACAAAGGCCTGCAGCTTTCTTGCTAAAGTTAAAAATAATTTTACATCATAAATTTATCATTAAATTATACATTTAATACTTGTACAGGCCATGGGAGTTTAAAATAATTTTTTGACAAAAGGGACTGGGATTTCAAAAGAAAAGCAAAAATGCAAGTAGGAACAAAATAAAATGGAGATACATTACTTTACAAGTCTTCACAGAACAGCATTTCAATTTCTGTTGTTAAAGTCTTATTTTCTCTTAAGAAAGAGACTGAAATGAGAACAACTTAGCAAAAAGAAACAGAAATTATTCGTAACAATGGTAGTTGACAGTAGCAGCAAACAATTCAAGCAGTGAAAAGGAAAAAGCGAGGAAGATGTAATGGCATTTACTGGAAAGTATTATTGTTTTGCTGAAACAGAGGACATTTTTTTTTGGCAGAGAGACTGCAAGAGGGTTTAGTCTAATTCTGCAAGCTATTTGGGACCAATTTTCCTTGATATTGTTTCTATTAACTTTTCTCAACTGGGAATACAAAACACTACTTTCTGCTAGTATTACTTTTCATTTGTCCACTTACTATTACTTAGTCTTCACAAGAGAAACTATTGCTTGTGCAGTCACTCTTAAGTACAGTTTAAAAAAGGAAAGCACTGCAGAATTGTAAATACTAATAACCATGAGAAGCCATTTCGATTTTGCAAAAAGCAGTAAGCTGAGGCTCGCAGCAACTTTGATTCCTAACAGTGGTGGTACAATCTTCTCAAGATACTTAAGCTCTAGTGAATTTTTAGGTTGGTAGGTACAATAAAATAGACATCATACACAAGCTATAGCACACTTGTATAAGGAATATAGGAATATATTATGATCTAGAGAATCCATTATACATAAGTGCCTTTGAGCATAAGGTTATGTTTAGCTGGATACATGCAGAAATTGATGTGCATCTATTTTCAACTTGAACTATTTCCACTTTACAGAAGTTAATTAACTTTTCTTTTACACTAGACACTAAAATTCCCATTTCTATCACCATTAAACATCAATTCTGTTACACCAGTCAGAAGCTGTCAATGCATTCACCCTACCTACTACTCATTATGAAACAGCAGCTGATTTTTTCCCTTGCTTGTTGTGACAGAAGGACATTCTTCTTCAATTTCTATTCGTGGTTTCACATTGGAAAGATTAGAGTTTAATTGTAGCATTTTTGCCAGTCCTGTTCTTCTCAAAAGACTCTGACAAATCTGAGGTCAGAGATGCACAGCAAACACTAACCCCATATGGCCAAACAAACCCTCTTTGCATTACCAAGGAATGTTTAATTTTTATAATTAAACAACATGAGTGTCATCTCAAGCCTCAGCCATCAGCCTTCCATCACTGATTCACATTCCCTAACTGCAGTTAACTTCAAATTTGCTTCTGCCGTGCCCCTGTTTAGAAATATGCAACCATTCAGGAGGTTGCTGAATGTCGTATGCTTGTACTAATCTGCAGCCAGTACACTAGTGGCAACTTTAATGCTGCTGGGTTCTTTGAACGTGATCCTGCCTAGCTCTTGAAAGGATGTTCATGACTGCTACTTTTACTCCTCCATGCAAAATTACTATTATGAGGATGACTATTGCAGGGGCTTTTTCAAAGAAGATATGTTGTGATAAAAGGTAAAAATTAAATCCTACTATTGGCATTCTTACAACGTGGCTCAATCTGTAGCAGACTTCAACAAGTTTATATTTGGTCAACTATACTCATGGAGATAAAAACTAATCATTTAAACTGCAAGTTTTAGTTCCAAGGAAATCCTAACAGTTGGGCTTTGACTACCTTTACTTTCACGGAGAGTATTTTCTCTTCTAAAAATCCAAGTGCTGCTAGAATTCTTTGTCCCTGCTGAACAGCAATTTGAGTCATTTGTGTCAGATTAACTCCAGAATTATGTTTCAAGAGTCTGATATACAAAACTTGGAAGAAAACCGATTTTGGAAAATGCTGTGACCATATTTTTAGGACCACAAAAAATGTTACTATCAAAAAACATGAAATCCTGGAATGTAAATAGAAGCAGTGTGGGAGGAAAGACTGGAATTTGAAGTTATGAAGATGCTTTAAGAGGTTTATTATTACAGATTTAGCTGCCATTGACAGAGATATCACTGTGGTCAGCGCATCACATTTCGAATTTTTGCATAGATGTTTAGTTTAGATCAAGAATATTTTCAACTGTAACTGCTTTACTTCCATCTTTACTTGTCCTATAGCCTTTCATGACTTTGCTGATGATGTTCATTAGCTGTTCAGAGCAGAACACTGGGCGATGACAAGAACAGCAGTATAAAAGTTGATTGTACAGAAAGCACAGAAATTAGAGAGAGAAAATAAAATTAAAAACTTTGGGGAGTTTAGCACAAATTATGTGATATATATCCCTGGAAAGCAGCACCAGATGCAGACAACAGTTGGAATAACTCATTTTTCTACTGGAAGAAACACAACACAGATGGTTGTTATTTTATGAAAGTATATGAATGAGGTATTGAAAAACATGATACTCCCAGATCTGCCCTAGGAAGATAGTCTTCTGTGTCATTAGTAAGGTAGATTATTTAATTGCAGACCTATAAACCCAAACCTTTTTTCCTTGTTTCTGAATATCCATAGTCGTATGTCTATGGAATTAATGAAATGAAATACAGACACTTGCCAGACAAAGAGAAAGATATCCAGAATAATGGAGGAATATACCCACAGGCATTACACTGAATGTAAAGACTGATCATCACCTTTTTGAAGAGTTTTGATAAATGGTTAGAAATACAAGAGGAATGTTTGGGTATAACTGGAGTTATCAGAAACATCAATCATCCACAGAAAGCAATGAGAAAGTCAGAAAAAAAATACAAGTATTACTTGAGTAGAGTTCTTTGAGCTATTACAGTGATGGAAAAGCAGACTTAGGAAAATCTCTGCCACTACTTCTTATTATGTTCAGAAAAGTTGGACTATGCACATTTTCAGAAAGTCAACAGGTTTCTGTGAGAAAAAACAGCCAAATCAGTTACAAAGTCCCTCTACCACTAATTTCATCTCCCAAAAGAGCAACAAGCAGGCAAGGGTTTCCTACTGGCAAACCACCTGGGACAACAGCAACAGTCTGATACTAACTTTGTCTTTATATCTTGGCTTCAGACAGACATTATAAAAATGAAGGATAGCACTCACTGAAATACAAGCAGTTTTCAGATCAAAAAAAGAAGATTCTGAAACAAAGTAAAGATGCACCAATGATAACCAAAATAAGATTTTTGAAAGCAGGAATATTAAATCAATAATTATCCATGAAACAATAATTTGGGGAAGTCAGTGTCAGGTTTTGCTTTTTTGTTTTGAAGTCTTTCTTCCAGTTTGACTGGATTACGCCTCTACTGAAAAGAAGTCATAATGATGTCTACAGCACACAAAGCAAGTATTTCTCAAATTACAGACTGTGACAAGAACGAGTCTGTCTACTGCTACATGCAGGTGTAGAAAGTATATGTGGATGAAAAGATAATTCTTTCCCATTTTAAAAATGGACCAATGATAATCAAAATAAGATTTATGAAAGCAGGAATATTAAATCAATTTTTTTTCCAGTAAATCAAATTTTTTTTCCATTTTAAAAATGGAAAAAAAACGTTTTTGCTAGAAATTTAAGTTCTGAAAAAAATGTCATAAACTACCTTTTTGTTTTCCTATTTTATAAATACTGAGGAAATTCTTTCTAAAGTTCATTATGATTAATGTTCCCTTTCTACTATGCCAGAAAGTCTGATTTTATTGCATCACCTTTTTTTGCGATGGAGACTTCATACCATACTTCATATATTTTGCAGGGATTGCAGCTTGACCCCCACAGAGGGAAAGGCAGATACAGTGTAAGTGAACTACAATGGAGCAATTTTTGCTAATCTCTCCTTTCCATGTCTGACAGATCAATAACTTCGAGGGGAGAATAAGAAAACCAAGCATTACATGAAAAACTTTAATTCAGATGCTTACATTTTCCATCAGAGGACATTTTTTCAGCAGTCCTACTGTAATTTGCATGTATTTCAGCTGACCCCTCTTCCCACCACCCCTCATGAAATGAGCTGCAGGTATTTTGTAACCCCAAAGGCCTATTTATAAAACACATCTTTCTGAAGCACAAGTAGTAACAAATAGACTGACAAATATTCAGTTTTTTGTAGCTGCTTCTCTAGTGCAATCCTCTAGTGCAACCCAACAGATGTCCCAGCTACTGCTCTCTTTCCCAGAGTCTTAGCACTGCCCTGCAACTAAGCGATTTTAGCAGCTCTGCTGATACAACTGCAAAACCTGCAGGACCTCCAGTCCTCACTGTGGTGGTTCCAAAGGTTTCCAGATGATGACGGAGGTTAGCAACCCCTCTGCATGTCCTGCTGGTTCTCAACAGGGGAGAGAAGCTACAAGCACTGCACTGTTGCATCTTCCTATTCAAAATTTGTGTTCAAATGACTGCACCAATGACATGTCACAAACCCAGCATTAGTCACTGTGAATAAGGATCTCAAAGCAACCTTCCCCGGACCAATTTCACTCTCTCATCCGATTCTTCCTAGAGCAGCTAAATTATTTGCTGCTATGTAAATCTATGCCAATGACCAGTACAGTGAACAGATGCAACCTCAGATACCATAGAAATGAATGTTTTCAGTGTTTTAGTCTTCATCTATAGTCAGTTCAGTTTCTACTGCTTCAGCACTGACTCTGCCCCTTCCCAGATTATTTATGGTTTTTAAAAAGATTCCATTCTTCCTCCCAGTATTTATCAATGGACATGTTTTTGACAGATCATGCCAGGTTTTTCTTCCTCAAAAAGTCCCACTGAGAAAGTGCACTCTCAGAATGCAGAAAACTCTTGGAATACAATCTCATTTTTTCATTAAAAAAAACCAAACAAAAAAAAACCCCAACCCATCCCTTAAGATGGTAAAATCTAATCATTCAGCAAGAATAGAGCAGGAAAAACATTCCTTTATGTTATTAATTAAGCAAAACCACCTTTAACTGAACAGCACTTGTAGACTTTCACACACAGGATTTGGTTTTGCCTTGAAAAAGCTGAACTATCAAACCATTTTTTCATCCCAGATGGTGGTATTAAAACAATATCTTCAATAGAGAAACCACCAAAAGAATGCAAGCTATAGCATTCATTATCGTTGCACTTTACTAGGCAGCGTGATAGATGCTGAGAATAAACGAGGATGCCAGTTTTCACTGCCATATGTTAGCATCTGATCGGGAAATTGTGGTGTATTCTTCTCTGCTAATTCTGAAAATCATTGTATGCTTCCCAGGAAAAAAATTATGAAAATTTTACATCAGTTTTGAGTCTGGTATTATACATCTGAATTGGTGCTCAGTATCAAAACTCCTTTTTTTCATTCATGACTATAAAAAGCATTGAGTTTAAAAGTTTTATTTCAGACATTTATTTCAGACAGATAAGTGTACCAAAAATCAGTGGTTTAATGCCATATAGTAAAATGTCATATTTGCTGAAGTGAACTTTGACCATAATGGTCAGAAGATTTTCAATTTATTATTTCAGTATATACATAGCAACTACAGTAAGTTTGACATCATGACCACAGGTATTAGCCACTGAAGTTATGGTTACTAATAACCTTATACAGCAATTTAAAAGTTACAAAAAGGTCTTCACTGTAAGATCAGGAGCTTATGATCCTAAGTCTCTTCTACACAAACACCATACATCTTCTTTCAAACTGATTGAAAATTTAATGCGGTTAAGACAAACTCAGTCTTTGTTTAGCTCAAAATTTGCTTACATTAGACCTGAAAAAATACTTGTGCTCCTCAAGTGTATCTGGTTTTCCTCTGCTGTAATGACCTGAAACTGACTGCCTCTCTCAGCAAGCTTTCCTCACTTAAAATACTGACACTGCTTTGAATGTGAAGTGAGAAATAAGTCTTATTGAAAAAAAAAAGAAGGAAACAAGTAAATACAATGTACTGGTTTGGGCTGGGATAGAGTTAGTTTTCTTCACAGCAGCTCGCATGGTGCAGTGTTTTGGATTTGTGGCCAAAAGAGTTTTGATAACACAGGGATGTTTTAGTTACTGCTGAGCAGTGCTTACACAGTGTCAAGGCTGCCTCTGTTTCTCACATTGCCCCGCCAGCATTTAGGCTGGCCATGTACAAGAAATTGGAAGGGGACACAGCTGGGACAGCTGACCCCAACTGACTAAAGGAATATCCCATACCACGATTCACGGTCAGCAATAAAAACTGGGGGAAGAAGGCGAAAGAAAGGACATTCAGAGCTATGGTGCTGGTCTTCCAAAATAACCAATACACATGATGGAGCCCTGCTTCCCTACCAATGGGAAGCAGTGAACAAATTCCTGGTTTTGCTTTGCTCGTATGTGCAGCGTTTGCTGTACCTATCAATCTGTCTTTATCTTAACTCATGTGGTTTTGCACTCCAGCTTTTCCAGTTCTCTCCCACATGACACTGGGTGGTGATTAGCTTCCTCACAGGGTTAAACCATGACATGCAAGTAAGGCTAATGCATACAGATGAGACACACAAGATGGAACATCTGCACTGAAGCTGGACAAAAGAGAGTGCATCTGGGCATGGCTCAGTAATGCCTGCTCCCACTTTTCCACAGTTTTGGAGGGCAGGGTCAGAGTTCACTGCAGTTGCTCCTCTCCCCAGTGCAAATAATTGTAGAAGCTTCAAGGTCTGAGATACAGAAGGCTGCCCTCTGACACCTCTAGTTCCCATGAAAATGGTAGAAAAGAAGCTATGAAGAAACATTACTTTGCTTTATCTCCAGATACTACTGAACATACAGAAATGTAAAATTACTCAAGAAATCAGGTATAACTGATTTGGAAAGAAAAAGGAGATCAAACACTAAAAACCCTGAAGTTAATAATGACTTGCCAACTGATTTTTTCCTTAAGAAGTAGAAAAAATATTTCACAAGATAATGTTAAAATGAAGAACAACTTCCATAAAATGTCTTTCTCCAGAGGAGCTGCAGACATCTGGAATCAAATTGTCTTTCTTTTCCATGAAATGTCAAGCTGAACAGAAATAAAAAAAAGTTTTCTCATAAGCACAGTTGCCGACCATGACATACACTCTTCAGAACCACAGACTGGGGGTAATAAGTACCATCTTAATCATAGTTAAGATGCCATTGTTGATTTAGGTGTAAAGATGAGCAGAAAGGAATACAGAGACAGCATGTAGTTTAACTAGCAGCAGGTAAATCACAACTTCATGATATTAAGCACAGGGCAGCCCACTAGCATGCCACTGACACTTCTTTGCTGCTTGACAATTATCAAAATTAAAATAGATCAGATTATCCAATATTAATTGAAAAGGCAAAGATGTAATATTCAAACAAATTTCCATGTCTTTAATGAAGATTCAGCCCAATCGATATGCTTCTGAGAAGTATGCAGTGAATACCTTTGTGACAATGCTTATTCTTGTTTATATATTTATTTTTAATTTCAGGCACATCTTTTTCAAATAAGCTGATGTTCAATGAACGATGTTTGCAAGCATTCTCTCAATCAGCCTCCATATTAGTGCCTTGCTATCTTTGCAATAGACAAGAAGCATCAGCCTGTTGAAAAATGCCTTCTTTGCCTCTGAATGCCTGAATGCCTTCTTTGCCTCTGTCTTTACTCCTGCAGGCTTTCCCCAGGAGCCCCTGATCCCTAAAGCCCCAGAAGAAGTCAGGATAAAGGAGGAGTTTGCCTTGGTAGATGAGGATTGGGTTAGGGATCAGTTGAGCAATCTGGACATCCATAAATCGATGGGTCCGGATGGAATGCACCCAAGGGTGCTGAGGGAGCTGGCAGAGGTCATTGCTAAGCCACTCTCCATCATCTTTGGTAAGTCATGGTCAACAGGAGAGGTGCCTGAGGACTGGAGGAAAGCAAATGTCACTCCAGTCTACAAGAAGGGCAAGAAGGAGGACCCGGGTAACTATAGACCGGTCAGCCTCACCTCCATCCCTGGAAAGGTGATGGAACAACTTGTTCTTGGCACTATCTCTAGGCATATCAAGGATGAGGGGGTCATTAAGAGCAGTCAACATGGCTTTACCAAGGGTAAGTCATGTTTGACCAACCTTATAGCCTTCTATGAGGAAATAACTAGGTGGATAGATGATGGTAGAGCGGTAGATGTGGTTTATCTCGATTTCAGTAAAGCATTTGACACTGTCTCCCACAGCATCCTCGTAGATAAGCTGATAAAGTATGGGTTTGGTGATCAGGTAGTGGGGTGGATCAAGAACTGGTTGAAGGGAAGAAGTCAGAGAGTTGTGGTCAATGGGGCAGAGTCTGGTTGGAGGACTGTGACTAGTGGAGTGCCTCAGGGGTCGGTACTGGGACCGGTGTTGTTCAATATCTTCATCAACGACCTGGATGAGGGTACAGAATGTATCCTCAGCAAGTTTGCTGATGACACTAAACTGGGAGGAGTGGCTGACACACCAGAAGGTTGTGCTGCCATTCAAAGAGACCTTGATAGGCTGGAGAGTTGGGCGGGGAGAAACTTAATGAAATTCAACAAGGGCAAGTGCAGAGTTTTGCATCTGGGGAAGAACAACACCATGCACCAGTACAGGCTGGGGGCTGACCTGCTGGAGAGCAGTGTAGGAGAAAGGGACCTGGGGGTCCTGGTGGACAGGAGGATGACCATGAGCCAGCAATGTGCCCTTGTGGCCAAGAAGGCAAATGGCATCCTGGGGTGCATTAGAAAGGGGGTGGTTAGTAGGTCAAGAGAGGTTCTCCTCCCCCTCTATTCTGCCTTGGTGAGGCCACATCTGGAGTATTGTGTCCAGTTCTGGGCCCCACAATTCAAAAAAGACATGGAACTGCTTGAGAGAGTCCAGCGCAGAGCCACTAAGATGATTAAGGGAATGGAACATCTCCCTTATGAGGAGAGGCTGAGGGAGCTGGGTCTCTTTAGCTTGGAGAAAAGGAGGCTGAGGGGTGACCTCATCCATGTTTACAAATATGTAAAGGGTGAGTGTCAGGATGATGGAGCCAGGCTTTTGTCAGTAATGACTGATGATAGGACAAGGGGCAATGGTTTTAAACTGGAGCATAGGAGGTTCCATGTAAATATCAGGAGAAACTTTTTCACTGTGAGAGTGACAGAGCACTGGAACAGGCTGCCCAGAGAGGTTGTGGAGTCTCCTTCACTGGAGATATTCAAAACCCGCCTGGATGCATTCCTGAGTGATGTACTGTAGGTGACCCTGCTCTGGCAGGGGGGGTGGACTAGATGATCTTTCGAGGTCCCTTCCAACCCCTTAGATTCTGTGATTCTGTGATTCTGTGATTCTGTGAAAAATATGGACTTGCTTTTTCTAATTACATTATTTTCCTACCTTATTTGCACATGGTAATCACAGCCTGTTTCCTTTTTAAAATTACTTAGTAGTGACGTCTAGTAGTTAACATTTCAAAGTGTTTTGAAAACTATAGAACATGCATACTAAAGAAAATAGGTAGTATATAGGAAATATGATTAAAATACTGGAAATAGAAATGTAGGTATGTACATGGATATGCACCCAGTACATAAAAGTTTTTTGCATAAAAATTCATCATTTACCTTAAGCTCAACAGGTGAACAGCACTTTTTTGTTTAGACACACTTGCTTGAAATAGTTTTAACAGCTACACCATTCAAAAAGAAGGTTACAATTTGACTACTGCTGTCAAACTTGATCACATCTACTCCACAACATTTCTTACATTGTTTCCCGTACCTTTTTCCCCACATTTGCTGAAGGAGAGAAACCGTTCAAAAGCAAAAAACAGGTGTTAACTTATCCTGGGATAAATTTCACTGCCTTCTTACTACCTGAAGTTTCGCATTCACTGCATTAAAATCTGAATGAGGCTGGGAAAAAAGTAAGTAGTAAGGGGGTTTTTTTTGTTTATTACAGAATTCCTTATTTTCCATTGATTTTGTCAGGATCCCCAGCGTACTCAGGCCTTGCCTGAGCTCCTGCACACGTGTACCTGTGCCCAGCCCTGCCTCCTGCTGCCTGGGCTTTGGCTCCAGACTTAGAGTGCATGAACCCTGTCTCCAACCCAGCCCCAGACTCCTTCTGCAGCTGCTCCTAACATGGCTCCTGCATGTACCCTGGACCTGGCCTGCAACTCCTCTGGGGCAGTGGATGGTTGTTATCAGCCCTTGGCGCTGCTCACCCAGCTTGTGGGCTGCAGCACTGTGCCTTGTTGGTGAGGGCATAGCCTGCACTTTGGTCACCCTGAGCTCCCAACTCATATCCCCTCACGCAGCTGCTCCCTGACAGTTTCCATCCTGAGAAATTACACACAGATCCTGAAATAGCCAAACCTTTTGTAAGTTACTGAAATCAGGTTAACTGAATTCTAGTGCAGGGCAAAAGGGTGGCATTTGCCTTGCAAGAGATAGATACATAGCCTTTCTTTCACCAATAGCTAGGACATCCACAATTTAGATCACCTGTGTTTTGATAAAGCTTCCACATAATTTCAACAGTGAGAATTAACAGCACCCCATTCACACTGTCAAGGTAGTTGCCATGATAATAATGTATTATAATATTTATATGGGTTTTATTCTGCCTGCCAGTCTGTAGAAGACACTACAATACAGCAATTCCTGAGCTATATAAGCAGAGGTTCCCAAAGCTAACTATAGAAATATGTTTAAACTTCCTGAAGAACAAAAAATATCAGTAACAAGTCTGAAAAAGAGGATAAAAAAGTAATTTATAATCTAGAATTCTGAAGAAACAAATCTCTCAGCAGCATAAAGCTTCAAAATAAACGTAAGGCCAGAGGAAATGGACTAAATAATGGCATGCAGTAACTAAACATCTTTCTTTGGGCAAGCACAATTAAACATGGTCTTTAACTCTGCTAAATACTTACCAGATTTAGCAATGACAAGTTCAGCTTTAGGAGTATACACAAAGGTTTTTGTCCTTTCAAAGTACTGCATAATTTATGGTATTTTAATGAAGAATATAACAGTGTTCTCATATATACTCAAAATGAAGAGAATTTGAAAAAAACAAATTCTATAATTTGATACATTTTTTGACAGAAGAATGTTAGATGGGAAAATCTGGGAATCTGCTGCCCTGCAACTCCCCAAGTACAAGTGTACATAACAGAAATACTCTGCAAAGGTGTAGGTCTGGAATAACCAACCCCTTTGAAACACACAGTAATTTCATGTGAAATGCGAGGAATGTTTTTCGTGGTTCAAGTGGATGGTCTCTGATGTGCTGTAACAGACATTTAGACCCATTATTTGGATCTGTATCTGCTCTGGTGTCTCCTATCTACCACAGACACCACTTCGGTCATTGAAGCTGCCCATTACACTTCACCACTCTAAACACAGTTCTTTGCAGATCTGAGACAGGAATTAAGGACAAAAGATTTTTCAGACAAAATTTATAAGCAAATTAACAAGCAAATTAAACTTTCTTGCTTCCTCAGAAACTTCAAAAACAAGGCATGATACTATGACTTTAGTACTAGTTCTTCTAGAAATGAGGAAGTGGACAGACTACTCACAAAATTTCCTGTGCAAACACAAATTACAAACATAGAAGAAGCTCTGCCTGAAACCACAGCTAACCATTATCCCACATGAGACACGGAAACCAATCTGCCCAGAGATGACACCTTGGTATGATTACAAGCATATGACAGTCAGACCTTCAGCATTACAGCTCAGCCTTGAACTAAAAGTTAGATTTCACTACTACACTGAGAGCAAACGTATTTTAGTTTTCAGTAGTATTGGTCTAGTTAAACAAACGGCTAAATAAATAGTGAATATTTTTGATCATGTAAGATATACATTAAATCCTTTATTTTCAAGAAACAAACATAAATTTAAATGTTTAAAGTTACCAGTTTCCCACAGACCATGCACACCAACACTGAAGGATAGAATCTGAGTGAAAAAATGTTAGTGAAAAATATATTCTCTTATAAAAATCAGAATTTTATTAATTTTGAGAAATTTTTATAGGTCAATACTATTATTTAGAAATTTAAAAAGCCTCAACTTTGAATAGAAGCATTTTTCCTCCACCCCTGGAGAGATGTGTAATTTGAGTCTAACACAGTACTGAACTATTCTCTGAAAAATGAATGAATGTATTTGCTATCCTGTGCACATATTTCAAAACTGAAAAAAATGGGTATATCAGGTTCCCTAAAGCTTTAAAAACAGCTTCCTCCCCCACAATACTCATGAGCTTCCAGTATAATACTCTTAAACCCCCAAAATCATATGTGAGCCAAATGAGTAGTCTCACTGCTTTTGATGTCAATAATGTCTTTAGAGCCTTAGTATTTAGCGCGTTTACTTGGTTTAGACAAACCATGCAGTATATTGTGATTGGTTAAAAAAACCCTGTGTATTACTCCTAATTACTTGTGTTATATCTCTCCCTCTGCCTTCTACGGCCAGAAGGCACATGACACATCTCCACCTAGAAGCAAGCCTGTGAGCCAATAATTCAGAGTTTGATTAGCCCTGAAACTATTTCCTCTCCACAATGCAATTTTAATTCACTTATTTTATGTTCAAGGACAAGAAGACAAAGATCTGGAGTGGCTTTCCCCACATACTTGTCATTTTCACATTTCCTAAGAGAAAGGCAAAGCCAAAGCTCCTGAATTAGAAACTTGTCATACTGGCAGACGTGACATCACTTCTTAGTTGCCGGGTTCTCTCTTCCACAGCCAATAAGTATCTGCCTATTGTTATTTGCAGGGGCAGGCAGATTCAAAAAGGTTTCTATCTGGGAACCTAACTTCACTCTCTTGCTGATTTCAACATGAATCAGAGCAGAAACTCTCCTTCGGCACTCAAAGCCAAGCCAGCTAAAAATATATGCCCTTCTTACAACCCAGTCACCCAAATGCATCTGTATTTTCAAACCTATTTACCACAGAACTGAGACAAACCTTTGCTTTGTCTTATAAATACCAACAGTATAGTAAAGGAAGAGGATGTCAGGTGTATTTACTGTGTGCTGTACGTAACTGCAAGGCAACAGCTAACACATGCTCTCTCCTTAACTCAGATAAAACTTCCTGGGCGCTTGAGGGAGGACACAATATACCAGGAGGTGCAAATCAGCTCCCAGAACCGTACTTGAGTAGCTAGATGGCACCTGCTGTGATTACATAGCAGACCAAAAGCTCATTCAAGGTACTGACAGAATCAATTGTCAAAGAGCCATTGTAAAGTTCCCCCACCCAACGTGTCTTGAAAACGAACAGCAAGAGAGTACAAGCTGAGGAACAGGCTCAAGCTGAACCTTTTCAGCTACTGAAATAATAGATGCTGACTAGGCAGACTGGCTTGGAAAGTGGAACTCGTATTTGTGCCATTTCATGATAAGACTCCTTGAAAACAGATTAATTAGAGAAAAATAATGAAATACAGATTATATTACATTGTACTAACTCAGATTGTTTTGAGGCACCTATGGATGAAAATGTGTGTATATGACTGTGTACTTGCGCTGAACAACTGCAGTTATGAAGAAATACAATTATAAAGAAATGCACCTAGAATATTAAAAATGAAAAAAATTATATCAATGTTAAAAAGCCCCCTATAATTTCCCATCATTTCAGAACCTTATGAGGAATGTTACTACTTTTAATAAAAGCTTTGTTGAGCAAGGCAGGATAGAAAACTCATAAAAAGTAATATGTTACCTAATTTAAAAGCAAACCCTTTAAAAGACGCTGAGAAGCCAAGTACTACATATTCATATATTCTAAGCTGCAACAATGGAATTCATTCTTCTGACACCACGCACTTTTGATCAACAATGCGTTAGCAAGCTGCTGATGTCTCATTTCTCTCCATCTCAGACCTATTATCCACCACCTCCGAACAACTTTTTTCATCAGGAAATCCAATTACTTTGTAATATCTGTGTTTGGTATTTTCTTGATGCATGGACTATTCAGAAGCATTTCCACTAAATTACCTGTTTCTTTACCTATCCAGTCCCTCCAACAGAAAATTAGTTAAAACAGGACTGAATATCCAAGGGCTTCATTCCAACTTGAAGTACTTGTTAGTGCAGACCTTTTACAATGTACTGAGTCTGGCTGGGATGGGGATGACTTTCCCTGTAGCAGCCCTCATAGCTCTGTGCTTTGTATTGGTCGCTGGAAAGGTGTTGGTAACACACCACTGTTTTGGCTGCTGCTGAGCATCAAGGCTGTGTCTCCAACATTCTCCCATCACCAGTAGGCTGGGGGTGAAAGTCCTACTTTCTGGTAAGTGGCTGGACCTCGCCTGCTGATGGGAAGTGGAGAATAAGTCTTTTGTTTTCCTTTGTTTCCACATGCTTTTGCTTTATTAAACTGCCTTTATCTTGACCCACAAGTTCCACCTTATTCCCCTCCTGCCCCCTGCCCCATCCTGCTTGAGGAAGGGAGTGATAAAGCAGTTTGGTGAGCATCCAGCCAAGGACAATCCATCACACACAATTATAATTCCATAAAGAAAAAAATTTAAGCAAAATTAAAGATAGCATTGACTATTGGGCTCTCCTTAATGCATTTTTGTACAGAAAAATGAATTTCAGAAAATTGTTTATAGTTTCTCAGATAACTATATCCTGCGTAACAGTACTTCTTCCATTTCCTCATATACACCAAAGTTCTTCATGGGCAGCAAAATGGCCGTAAATGGAATGAAATAGAATAAGTTGAAGTTTGTCCAGAGAATAAATTTTCTGAATGTTTTCATTAAGGTAATCTTTCATCTGATATTTACGTTATTTATTTCAGTTTCAGACATTATAGTAGTCTACTAGGAGAGATGTGTTAATCTTCCACAAGAACTGAGAGGAGTTGTCCTCATTGCGGTATTCATGCACCTCGCAACTAATACATTTATTCCACAAAACAAAAACCATTAAGATTTTAATGGCACCTAGGTTCAAACTACTACTTCTCCTCAGAATTCTAGGATGGTGTTGGAATGTAATTTAGATACCCCTTTTCTACCCTTTTGGTAACTGTCCTAACATATTTCTATATATTCATGTTTCTACAGAATGCTACAGCAACACTTAAAAATTATTAAAAAGCCTGGGGTTTCCATATGACTTCCACAGACTTACCAATGTGCATAAAAATTTCATGGTATTTTTGTTATTTGTTGTGCTGGATTTTACTTGTCTTTTTTTAACTTTATACCACCTGCAAAACCTGGACTGACCTTGTAAACTTTTTACCCCTCAAAAGATTGTAACAATACTCAGTGATCAAAAACTATTCAGCAACAAGAATAGGTTTGTAATCTCCTGATAGTTATTCACACCAACTGCTCACTGAACATTTACAAGCAAAAAATATATTGACACAGAAAAAAATAATATAGAACTTTATGGCTGATCAAGATTCCTTTAAAATACATTCTATTTAAAAGACAATGTTTTGAGTATTTTCAGCATTTTTCAGATATTTTATTCTTCACAGAAAGTGGCTGTATACATGCTATTTTCCACTTATTTTATCATCTTATACTACAAATCAGAAATGATAAGTTCTCTTTGAAAACCTCCATAGCTCATTGCCAGCTTTCTACATTATATTTTCCTCTAGGGCTTTCTAACTGAACATCAGTTGCCTGATGAAGAAAACTGAAGAAAACTGAAGAAATAACTTCATGAAAACTGAAGAAATAACTTCATGAAAGTACTTAAACTAATCAAGTTATTTTCACTTATTAGTGATTTTAGTTACCATAATTTCCAGAATTTTATAATGATCAGCTGAACTCAAGGATTTATTGATAAATTAATGATATTTTTAAATTTACCAAGTTGATCAGAACTTCATAAACAAATAATTTTTACTGTACTGAAGACTTCTAAAATATAGATATGCATGAGAAATATGTACACTCTGTATCATTTTCCAAGGAGTATTTGCCTTCCTCAAACTAGTCTAACAAAACCCTCATCCTCTATGAATAAGCTATTCCCCAGGAAGGAACACAGGTCACTGTAGAAAATTATGGTTCAAGACCTAATGCAGGCAGACTTACAGCTTCTTTCACATTAAAAACAAAAGGAAGATGTGGAAGAATGCAAAAGATAGTATTATGTTTTCACCTCATAAATAAGTGGTGTCTAGGCACTTAAATTGTATTCAGTTCCAGTATCTTATTCAAAAAAGAAAAAGCAACAGCAAATGGAAGTGAATCTACAGGTATGGGCAATGAAAATGGCCAGAAGTCCTGAAATACATTGTCATGGGCCACACTTGTTAAAATGCTTTAATAAATTTTATTGCATTAAAATATTCAAGATAAAAATATATTGAAAGTAAATACAGAACATTTCATTATCTGCTCAGAAATATGAAGGGATAAATCATGGAAGTACAACATATAAAATGAATGGATTTTTTTCTTAAGAAGTGCATAATTACATCAACTGCTGCAGTGTAATACTGAGCTCAAGAGTTTAAAAAACTCAAAAGGGATTTTTTTTTATTTTTTTTTGTTGGTTTGGTTTGGGTTTTTTTAGCATATAGCATATAGTATATAGGAATATAGCAAACAATCCACTATTGCATTAGATTTTCCTTTTTCTGACAGTTGCTTGATTTACAAAGTCGGACAGATAAAGCTGTAGGATCAGTGCTTAGAAGATAGAGGGAAAATATACAATACATTGAAATAAAAGAATCACTGGTAACTACTGCTTAAATAACACACTTACATATAAATAAATCCCTTAATTAGCTTTTGTTTAAGTAAAATTGAAAAGAGATCCTCATTTAAATTTGGAAGCTGAGGGGTAAAAAAGTAATATAAAATGGTAAATTATTACAGTTGTCTACTTATGGGATCAGTCGTAAAAAATTAGACTGTTTCTAAATAAATGGGGTTTAAAATTTCTTTAAAACAATAGTGGTTGACTCCTTCAGCTTTCTCTTACATGTTTCTTAAAAGCAACTGTGTGTCCCAAATGGAAGATAAAGACTGTCAATAAATTATTCATGCTGTGCATGTCATATAATTTAATGTCCAATTGTTATTGCTTCTTAAATAAATATAAACAGTAGCTTTGGTGCTTTTCAAATACTAGAAACTTTATGCTTTGTGGAAACAATTGTCTACCAGTTTGGGGCTCAAGATAGATGTGAACATTTCTGAATCTGTTTCGTTCATTATTTAAAAGGCCTGTAGTAAACAAATGAGAATTTTAAAACAACTTTATTATTGTTAATGACAGCTACTTCAATTAGCTAAAATTTCTTCTTTGTAGCAACATGCCTGTTCCACTTTCAACACATTAAATCTTTTTGCTCTCCAAATGACACAAACACTTCTTGAACTAGATTTGGTCTTTTATGCAATACACTTCTACCCTACTTGTTTTTCCTCATAACAAAGCATCCACAGCAATTTCTTTTGTTTCTAGCTGTCAACATATAAACTGTAATATTTCACAGAAAATCAGGGTCCTTAAAAATGTTAGTTTTCCACTACCCACTTCAGATTATTCTATTTTGCCATAAAGTATTTTAACAGAACATTAAAATTCTTCCTGCCAAAACCCATGATGGTAGTGTCAGCAGGCACTAAGCTAAAAAGGTTCACTGTCACTCAAGATATGAGAAGTAGAACATGCTCCAGCTTGCATTAAAGTGAATGAACAAATTCTTATTGATTGTAATGAGTTGGCCAACTCCTCTCACTGGGCTGAGATTAATATCCCCCATCTCACAGGAAGATTATCGCTATAATTTTGTATATCTTAACGGGTTTTTTACTGTAATTGCTCAGTGCTGGAGCATTTGAATCAGCTTTTCATTTTATAATTTATAGTGTACTTCTGCAGATGTACTCAGAATTTTAGAAACAAACATTAAACCTAAAAACTTTGCTTTGCTTTGCTTTACATATACTAAACAGCAGTTCCTTACCTGATGACTAACACAGTTAGCATTTGCAGGTCAATGGATTTGCCAATGTAGAGTGATCAAAAATCACTGCATTTTGACGAAAATATTTATACTATAGCAAAAAGTGTTGTGGTTCTGAAATAAAAAATGGTAAAAAGAAAAACTCATACCTAGCAAGTACTTAAGTACAGGGTATTCTTCTAAATGTCAACTGAATAACTATTACTGAGCAGAGATATTGTGTATCACTGTAATTCCATATGGAACCCAATTTCCTCACAAATAAAGCTAGTCCTATTATTATGAACGTTTCTATCAAAGGTCCAGATTCAATAAGGTGTCTACACTTAGCTTCTGTTTAAGCACAGAAATCAATATATGCAGTAGACTGATCGTGTGTTTGAAGTTTATCATATAGCTAAGTACATTAGTAAAACAGAACATCAGTTTAGAAACATAAATGAGATTTCTTTAGACCTTTGCAGGGAAGCAATTCACCTATACAAGAATTGAAGTTGACAGCAAGAGTTTTCGCAGACAAATAAACAAGCTGACAATAACCTGAAGCACTGGTGTTGCTGATTTTTAGCCACATTGCCACAGTGGAGAAAAAAAACCCTATAGACTACTCATGGTTTTTTTTAAGTATTAAAGGCTCCAATACTACCAAAACCAACAAAAAAGCTTAATATTACCATCTCCTTCTCTTTATTGTATTCCCTGTGAGAATACTTGATCAAACAATCTAGAAATTCAAAAACTATTAAATAGATTTTATAACTTTTCTTTAATATCTTACATAAAAAAGGAAGACAATGTGTTCCTTAAGTGTCCAAGAAAGGACAATATTAGGTGTTTCTTTATGTCTTAAAATATTAATCCATTAAAGAATTCAGAGATTCATCAACGTAATTTTAAAATTTCAAATACACTGAGTTTATTGAAATAAATAATAAAGTAATCCAGGCTGAATTGAGTAGGTAACTGCACATCATGCAAAACTACCAAAGATGTACAAAAATAGACAAGGTGATTCACTTGCTCCATAGCCTTCATATCCAAAAACACACAAGGAAGAATGTGCTGATACAAAAGGTCCACAGACAAAAAGGCTTTCATCATCCAGTGGAAAAATGACAATTTGTGTTAAAGGACAGAGTAACTACCACCCAATATTAAAACAAATTTCACTGTACAAAGGTTTATGTGACAGTCTATTAAAACAGAACCTGGGAAGAGAGAGAAAACATGAAGGTCATGGCACCAAAGGGTATTTTTATCTTCATAAAATGCCACAAGGATGTGACCTAGCAAACAAAGCAGAAGCCCAAGGCACTCCAGTAATAGAAGATAAAGTCCAAGAATTTCTGAAGGCATGAATTAAGCACGAACAATCCAGGTCATTCACATTTTTAAACTTTTCATTTTCAAAAATACTCTATGGTACTGAATGCTTTAAGCCCAGAAATGTAGTAAAGTTCTGACAATAGAAAAGAATCGACAGTTTCGAAATTGCCTCAGTTTAGGCACTGTGGAGTTGGTGATATTTAGAAAAAGACATTTTGCTCATAATTTGTATTTTGAACCATCTTTCTGAATAATGGAAGCAAAAACTGCCAGTAAAAAATTTAAATTTACAAACTGATAAACATTTTTAATCTTCATTTAAAAAAATAATGCCTGTCTGAGATACTTAGAATTATGACCACTGTCTGCAAAAGGAAACCAAATCAAAACAACACAAAAAAGTGAACCAGGGTTTATTTGTCAGTTGGAAGCTGGCTGATTGTCCCTGTCTGATGCTGCTTCACTCCCTCTGCAGCTCCCAGCAGTTGGCTAGCACCCAGATTTTCCAGGTTTTCCAGATTTCCACTATCTTTAGCGTAGATACTAATGAGCCAAAGTAAAATTAAATAGATAGTCAGAACTTTTTCTGTTTCAGGTTTTTGGTAGTTTTTTTGTGTTTTTTTTTTTTCCAGTAAGCTTCTGAAATTAATAAAAGCCACTCAAATCCTTCAGAGAGAAAGAATGCCTTCATTCCTCAAAGTCAGATTTTATTGATGATGTAGCTTGGAAGAAATGATGCTGTGACTGTCCCCTCCCTTCTCTTTTATCACACAGGCCATTGGGTTTCTCTGAGTCAATTCTTTCTCGAACATGAGTGTACCTTCTAGGGGAAGAAATGACCTTGCCAAGCTGATTGACTACTTCCAAGAGAGACTTGTTTCTCATATGAAATTATCAACGTTGAATTTCCAGCCTACGGAGTTTAATAAGCTTTGACCTTTTTAAGAGGTGCAGGTGCCCAGGTGCTGGCAGCGGGGGCTGCAGGAGGGTCTCTGTGAGGAGAGGCCTGGCCTGTCCCGTGCAGGACACACCCGGTTCCAGCCAGCTCCAACCAACCCCCACAGGGCACGGCTGGGCCCTGCAGCCAAGGTGGTGGTGCCTCGGGAAAAGCATATTTAAGAAAGGTGAAAACCCGGCAACAGCAGTGAGGAGTGAGGAAAAAAATGTGTGATTAACAGCCCTGCAGATACCAAGGTCAGAAAAGGAGGGGGAAGACATGCTCCAAGAACGGATTCCCCTGCAGCCTGTGGAGGAGACCATGTGGTGAAGCAGGTATTTCTCTGCAGCCTGTGGAGAGGACCATGCCAGATATCCACACTGCAGCCCCATGGAAGACCCCTCACTGCAGTATTTCCTGAAGGAACTGAGCCCATGGAAAGCTCATGCGGCTGGAAGTTTATCCTGAAGGACTGCAGCCCATGGGAAGGACCCATGCTGAAGCAGGGGAGTAGAATGTGGAGGAAAGAGTAGCAGAGAGGAGCTGTTATGGACTGACCACAACCCCCATTTCCCATCTCCCTGCACCACTTGAGGTTGCAGGGAGAAGATGGGGAGATTGGGAGTGAAGGAATGAAGTTGAGCCTGCGAAGAAGGGTGGGGGAAGGTGTTTTTAGTTTCTCATCACCTCACTCTATTTTTAATTGGCAATAAATCAAATTAATTTTCCCTGACTTTAGTTGATTTTGACTGTGACAGTAGTTGGTAAGTGATCTCCCTGTCTTTACCTCAACCCATGAGTTTTTTAATCTTATTTTCAGCCCCTGTCCTGTTGAGGAGGCACAGTGAGAGAGCAGCTGGGTAGGTGTCCAGAGCTGGCCAAGGTCAGACCACCACTACCTTTTAAATAGAGACCCTTTTAATAAATTATTATGATCAAATTGTGCTATTGTATGTTTCTGTACATCTATGACAGCTACTTCGAGATTATTGCCAAACACATCTATTTGTCGTAATAACAATAAATACACGAACTTAATATCTCCAATAACAAAATGCTAAAAAAAATCTTACTTGTTACAACTCTTGACTGTGAGAATCTAAGAGACTAGTCATAATATTTAACTATATGAAGTGCAAATATCAATCACAAGTTATTTTTTAGAACTGTCCCATTTATTGCAAAATACTTGTCAATTTTAAAAGCTGCATTTTACTTTACACTGCTGTAAAGTATCATTCTGTTTCCCAGAAAGAGAAACAGCTGTTTCTCTTTTCTCAGTGTGGGTACTGGGAACATTACATTGTTCCTGTAACTTTATCCCTTTAGGTAGAATTCTTTCATGCTTTATACATCATGTCAAATATTACTCACTCCAAAGACCAAAATAAAAAAACTTACACATATATACACACTACAATCTCTCTATTTTTTCATAAACAGTTCAAAGAGTTTTTAGGTCTAGACCAAAAAAAACCATGGCCTTTTAGTGGAGGTCGCATGTAACAACTTAATTTTCCCACAGAACACTGTCTTTCAGTCTTACATTCCACATTCATCCTCAGTCAATAAGATCATTATCCACAATACAAGATCCATTGTTGTCCATTAGACATCTTCATTTGCAGTGCAGTGCATAGGTAGCTTACACTTAACACCATGTATTTGAAGCAAAGCCAAGAAGAGCCCAATGTGCATAGCTCACAAAACTAAAGTAAGATCACATTTGTGAACATAATCTTCCAATTGAATGGGAGAAATCAGCTATTTCTCTTTTCGAGAACCAATACATTACCACACAACGGTGCTACTGTTTTATGGCTAAATATGTTAATGATAGGAGTCTAGATTGACAAAAGACATATTTCTTAACCAGGGGGGAGGGGAGGGTGGGGGTATAAAAATAAGTAATAAGTTCAGTGCAGAAAAGTTCAGTGAATTGAAGTAGTTTATTCTTCCAATTAATGATCTAGCAGAATAGAAAGAAAATTTAAAATAATTCTAATATACTTAATACAAAATACCTTTTAAGAACACAGAAAACAGTCAAGTTGTTAAAGTTGATAAAGTTCGAATCTTGCAAGAGAAGCTCTCCGTCTTCTTCCAGTGTTGTTAAATTTGTGATCTCAAATTATTCTCTATGAATACAACAGCTTCCAAACATAAATATTTTATAGATAATTAAGGCCTTGAACTAAAGTCCCACATAGCTTATTTAGAATAATAAAATTGCTTTGAATTTGCAGCATTTTCCACACTAAATCTGATGAAAATCCACCTAAGAGTATATTTATCACTAACCTTTACAGTTTTATTACCATTTTAAAATAATCCACAAATGCACCCAAACACTCTGCTTCCAGCAAAAGGGAATTTGTACTCAGGCACACATCATAAGAAGGTCAGACATTTTTCCTGTACCACTCCAGCCCGATGGTCATAGAATCATAGAATC
>VZRW01009987.1:84140-131147 GCA_013398125.1 Aegotheles bennettii | reverse complement strand
CAGGAAGGCTGGAGAGGGAGTTTCTATGAGGGCACGTAGTAATTAAACAAGAGAGAATGGGTTCAAACCAGAGGAAGGTAAATTTAGACTGGATATTAGGAATAAATTCTTTACTGATGAGACACTGGAACAGGTCACCCAGGGAGGTTGTGGCTGCCCCCTCACTGTCAGTGTTCAAGGCCAGGTTGGAAGGGGCTTTGAGTAACCTGGTCTAATGGGAGGTGTCCCTGCCCATGGCAGGGGAGTTGGGACTAGACGATCTTTAAGGTCCCTTCCAAACCAAACCATTCTATGATTCTATGATTCTATGAAAGGAGACCTACTAAGGAGCAGAGGGGAGTCTGTTGAGTTTGCTGTCATTCAGAAAGTTACTGAATTGACTATAAATAAAGCTGGAAGCAAGATCTGATTCCACACTGAAAGAACATTGCAGGAGGGGTTGACTACAAGCATTTTCTATTTCTGTTCTGGATTCCTCACTTGGAGTTTACTGAAAATATACTAGTCTGTATTCTAACACAGTCTGGCTTTTGAGTTGGAAAGCCTTTTAACCCATTTTGAGAAGTTTGTTTTAGGGAAGGGTGTAGAGAGAACTCATCTCTCTTCATTTTACTCCTCATTCTGCGATGCATGCTGTACACTAATGGATGGGAGCACAGTGACTACAGCGGTCAGCTGAACTTTGTCTTCAGAGAGGATATGAGGCAAAGGGTATTTCCAGAAGCCAGATGAGACTATGATGGACCAGTTGTCTGTCTCGGCATGGCAAATTCTGTAAGGACCCTCCAAAAATGTCAGTCATTGCTCAAGTAAGCTGAGAATATTATTCAAACTGATTTTTTTTTTTGCTCAACAATAATCATATTTCAGTGGGATAGAGTATATAGCACAATCCTTCTGCATTATTGCAAAAATGAATGAACTAGCTCACTGAAAAAAACCACAAGCAGCAGTGAGACAGGTTGTTAAGATGCTTTGTATTCTTTCACATTTGAATTTTAATATGGATTGACATTGATTGTATCAAAGTTGATGATATCTTGCTAGTCTTACCATAAAACTCAGCGAACCAGTATTTCTTGGAAAATAAGATACTGCCATTGATTACATCTACTGGTGTATGCAGTTTAATGACACGAGGACTAACAAAGCTCACATTACTTTGCAAACAAATGGTATTTTCAAGATGGAATTCATGTCACTGCTCTTTTAACTTTAAAGTAATTTTCTTCTAAGCCAAAAAGCCAGCACTTCACACACGTTTGTACTTCTATCGTTAAAGGATTAACAAGAAGGAAATGGGAACAAAGTAACCAACTTACAGAAATCCTGTAGCCACAATGACCTTTTTTGCTTTTTCAGTTTAATAGAATAAATGCCAGACTTGGAAACAAAGCAGAACAGACATGTAACAGCCAACAGCCAGGAACATGGTGGCTATTTGCTAGCACATGACCATAACTGAGAACTTCTGAAAAACTATGAAGACTCAGTTAATTTTTAAAGTATTTTCTAATATAAGAATGGACTTTGATTGAGGGAAACAGCACTCTTCATTTTAAAATCTGAGCATCTGATATTTGCTTTACTTTGTATCTTACCACTGACATTAACTCACCTATTAAGTGATTGTTGTTACATCACTTCATATCTCATAATGTAGTGCTGAGTTTTGCCTTGGTGATTTGTATAAACTAAACTTTGGAGGAATAAAAATAGTTTGTAATTTGCATTTTGAGTATCCAATTTGCATTGTGTATCATCATTTGCTGTGAATTGATCTAGAAAATAGGGAGGTTGAAAGAAACATGTTTCAAGGGGAAAAGTGTTTATGGGAAAAGACCACAAATGCTTGAAGCTGTACTTGACAGTTTATCAATCCTTTTGTGAACAAAATGAGCTTTTACAACATTAAAAACTTGTTTTCATAGTTGCGATTTTGTTAGCTGCTAATTAAGATAATACTCAAAATGTATTTCCCCATCAGTGTGTATACATCCAACAAGTGTATTCCAAGCTTGGACCTAAAATAAATATTTGTGGTTTGAAGAAAACACAGGGAGTGTTCATATCAACTTTTATAAACATGTGAAGTGACTGTAGATAATCCAGCATTATTTATTTTGATGTAAGTAGTCCTATGTTGATATAAATATCCTCAATGCAAAATTACTTGTCACTAATTTTGTAAACACAGATCATAAACAAATTTCTGGGGACAGGTAAATCAGGAGAATATTAGTCGTAGTGACCGATATCACCTACCCCAGGGTGAAGAGCAAGAGACTTCATCATAAGAAATTGCAAGATTATTTGTACATACTATTTTAATGCTAAACACTATTTAGCAGATGATTTTGTATACTCCAGAACAGTTTTATTTTAAGTATTCTTCTTTAATACATTTTTCTAAGTTAGTATGTTCTTACTGGTGTATACATTCCCTCTTTTCTTGAATGGCTGCACGTACTTGACCTCACCACGGTCTCACAGCAATGAATTCCACAGGCTATACATGTATTTTCTTAAAGCCTTCCCCTTCATTTTAGAATTCCCCTATTTTCAATTGTCTTGAAAGCTTGCATTATATGACAGCTACATAGATATTAATATTTTTCCCTTTTTCATCATTCTTTGTTTTAAATAGCCTTATTGTCTTCATTTTTATTCACTTCCTTTGTAGAATAAACACATCTACTATTTTCTTCCTCTCTTCAAATGGAAGTGCTACATTCCTCTGTTATTTTTTAGTCTATCTCTGAATATGCTGTATGGTTAGTTTGTGTTTTGGGGAGCAGAGAGGTGAAAATTGGACAGAGAATTGTTAAGAGTAAAAAAAACCCATATAAAGCCATTGTAATATTTTCTGTATTAGTTTTTATCCATTCTTTATGCATACAAATATTTTTATTTCTTAATCTTCTGCCTTTCTGGGCCCTAATATACACAGAGCAGGAGTTTCATCTAACTCTTCAGAGTACAGTCATGATATTTTCCTGGAATGGGCACAGTTACTGTAGATCTTAATAAGACATTGTACCACATACATGCTGCTTCTTCCAATGTATAGCAGATACACGTTGCATATTTTAAGTTTTCTGGATAATTTGTTGGAAAGACTGGTCTTACCTCATCTCTCTTGTGTACATCAATGTGCATGTAAATTCAATCATAAATATTTGTATGCATAGGCAAACGGAGAACTCATCCATATCTCATGCTTATGGGAGCAATTTGATGTCTCTTGGGCTGCAGGTGGCCATTTTGAATGCTGACTTTTTGAAAACATGAAAAATAATTCCTTACTAGGATTCTTAGTTAAAAATCTCCTGTTTGAGGGCTGAATGGGAAAAGAATTCTGTTGCCTTTGGGCCAGCAAGCTGTTTTCAGTTTTGCTAATTTAAAATGTCTTCTACCTGGGTCATAGCCTGAGGTTATGTCTTGCAACTCAAAAAATGTCCATTTTTCTTTCCTTGAAGAAACATGAAGGCATCCCTACACACTCTGGGTGGATGGATAGAAACCTGTTCTGCTGGTTAAAACTTGCAGGCCTGATCCCTGGACTTGTGCCACCTGACACCAGGCAGCTAAGGAGTTTGCCTTTTCATTTTACTTTTCAACTCAGTCCTTTGGACTTCTGCTAAGTGGTAAAGAACAAAACCAACAAGCCTACAGAGAGGTTGCTTGTCTGCGTACTTGAACTGTGTTAGGTAAAGATTGAAAAAGTTGCACTTTGCAAGAGTTCCCTTAGAAGCATTGGCAGTGCCAGACAGTCACAACAAACAGGCTCTTCACTCTGTAGCCCTTGCCTAGGGCAAAAGGTGGCACATCTTTCTTCTTGGCTTGGGCTTGGGCTTCAATATCAGAAAGCTTTGGATATGCTCTGAGCCCAAAACTCGAAACTATTCTATTCATGTGAGAAGTCTTTTATCCTGGTGAACTACATGGGATCTGAGCTAAACATGGAGGCAATGTTTGTATAGGATCAGTGATGCCAAGATTAATCTCCTTATAAGGAAGAGTGATAGCAAAGTCTAACTCATCTGAGCACTTCATGTGCACAGAAAAAGATCTCACTTTTGAAACTAACGTCTCATTTTTATCATACTGTCACAGCATTTTTTTGTCAGGAACTCCCCGAAGGAGCTGTTTGCTTAGTTTGTGCTGTTCCTAAAACTCCTCTGTGTACCACCGTACCCAGCTTACCACTTGAACAGTTAAGTCAGGCAGGACTAAAGCCTATACTTCAACTTGACACTGTTCCTCCTTTCCAGCTTCTGAAAGCAGCCCCCAAAACAAACCTGCAATGTGTATTTCTGCTGGGCTAGTCCTCTCTCCTTGAGTGCAATCTGCTGGCATCTGAGGCAAAGGGCAGAAAGAGTCTCATCTAATTCAGGAGGAGAGGGAGCGTTTTCTCCTCTTGTAATGAAAGATGAATTTTATAAAATATTTTATTATTAATATGAAAAATGTCCTCTGATTGGAAACTCATTTGCATCAGCATTCTGTCCTCTGCTTTTTATTCCTTCCCTGTAGAAAGGTACTTCTCAATGTTATCTGTACGAAAAGCTTTTAGGTTTGATTTCTTTAGGTTTGACTTTTTTCCCCCCTTAACTGCTGAACAGTGCAGATAACCTGTAGATCTCTGCTGAGATAAGGAGTAATGAAGGGAATTTTTGCTCAAGGCCACTGTGTTCAAACAGACTTGGGCAGCTCCTACTAAAACATATAATCAAGATTCAGAAAACGACCTTGGCCTACCTCTCCTTTCGAGCCCCCAAATGAGGGCATGTTAGACTCTGGGTATTGAAAGTTAATGAGGCTGCGGCTAGAACAAGCCACATGTTAAATTGTGGATAAAGCACAGATGGCTGAAGATGATCACAGACAGCTTTCCTGTTGAAAAGAAAGATATGGAGCTGGCAATGAAGTTCAGCCAGTGCCTAGATAAAGAGGATGAGTCCTGATTTCCACAAATTAGGCTGATGGGGTCAGTCAGGAAACTGCATGAAACTGTTCGTTTTCAGCACTGTGTTAGCCATAAAGACTACACTAATATCTGCACTCTCAGTGGCGTGTGCTGCTGCAGTCAGGCCATCCCTGTACTTACCCAGATGATGAAGTATGACACTTGTACAATGTACAGATTTAATATGAATTAGTATGTTATGGGGGAGAGTACTGGGTCAGCCAGGTGATTGATCATGGGCTATCTGGCATTCAGGAGCTGGAACTGAAGTTCAGTGACAGTTCTTTTTAGCTCTTCGAACTAGGCTGAATCCGAGTATTTACTGAACACTGATTTTCTTGGATTAAAAAGTTCCTTGAGCTATCACAGACATCCTTCCTGTCTTTCTATCTTCATCTTAACTCAAACTGGCTATGTATCAAAAATGAAAGCAACAGTTAAAATCCATGAAGGACTAGTATTGCAAAAGTCGGGGGGAGGAGGGGGTATTGTGAACTCTTAATAATACAGTTTCCTTCTTGATGGTGAGACTGGCTTTCATACCTGCAACACGAACCACTGCTTCATTCTGTGGTATTCAAGTTAATAGATAGTCCATCTTTGGTGCTTTAGTAGTCAGAACCAGTTTGGAATACTCTCCTTGATGTGGTCATATTTCTTCTAAATATAAGAAAAAACCCCACACCCTGAATATGATTTTGTAGTGTTAAAAAGTTAATAGATTTGCTTTACTTTCTTAGGGCACAATCTCAGCTCCATGTTCGGAGGAGGTCTGCAGCCAGATTCCATGACAGCAGAGTTCAGCCCCAAAAGAAAAAAAGCAGGAGCTTGTGAAAACCCGCTTAGAGTTACCTTGTCACAAAGCTCAAAGAAAGCAAAGAACCAGAGCTTAACTATTCGTGTAAAAGTGGTGCAACATCAAGAGTAATATCAGCGTATGGATATTTTCTTTTCTCTGAAACTGGCAATTATGATTTATGACCGGTAAATTCTTATGCTTGCCCTATCTGCTGTTTCTAAAAGTAAAGCAAGGTCAAACACAGCTGATAACTCTGAAGACAAAAAGCCAATCTGTCAACTGAATTTGAAAGTATGATAAAGCAGAGGCATCGCATAAAAACAATTAGAAGATCCACTGTGCTGTGCTGAATTATAAAGAATGTCCTTATATCTGAGCTCATGATCAGAGAATATTGTTGTAATGTCTGTGCCATCACACAGCAAGTAATATAGCTTTATAGCTAATGAAGAATGACACAAAATGCAAATCTCTTATTAATCTGGATTAAGCAGAGAAAACAAACTTGTTTTAAACCTTGTCTTATAAACAGAAGGTCTAATCCCGAGCCTGCTTATATAGGGGTGTTAAACTAAATACAGTAGAAATGCCGTGTTTGTTCAGTGGGGGAGAACAAAGCAGGAGGCAGCCGATTCCCAGGGAGGCAGCCCTACACACTGCTGGCGAGGGGGTTGCTCTTTGCCGCGAAATATGGGTCATGGGATCACACACACAATTAATAAGCCAAAATCAACACAGGCGAGGAACATTAGACTCATTTGTTTAATTATTCGCTACAGACAAAGTCTGTTGTTCATATGATTTCAGAATCTGGGCAGCACTGTTTTGCGCTGGATCGGTCCCCATTCAGATCTGCCTCTAGACCAAACAAGGGAGTTTCTGATCCAAGCAATGGCCACATCTAAGAACTTTGGATAAAGTAGTATTTAGCTTTTGTCTAGGAGTTACGAACTGTCTGCGAGGTATAATGGCTTAAATTGACACATGCCAAAAGATCACTAAGCTTTCAACAGCTGTATTATGTATCAAAAAGCATTTTTATATATAGCATTCATGAGAAAAACAATAACAGACTGTAAAATCAGATTCATTCAAACACTCAGGAATTCAGTAAGAATCTTGATTATTTTTTTTGAAGAATGTTTATGTCATTGAAATATGCCATTTCGGCTACATGGAAACATTTCATGCAGACGTGTCAGTGTTAGTAGTGGTTTAAATGGAATATTTTATCACATCTCATGTGAAGGTTTTGGAAAGATAAAGATTATTTTTTTGATCATCAGAATTTGTGTGGCTGAAAATAATTGTGTTCCATGACATTCTTCCAAAGGCTTTCATTCAGGCCACTATAAACAGAAATAGATGCTCAAACTTTGCAACCTGTCAGTGAACAAAGCAGTGATCCATGAATCGTCCCTACTGGGCAGTAATTTTTTTGCACAAACAGAAAGTAAGGTGTCGTGTATCTTTTGACCATGAAACACTGACTGATAAGAAATCAACACTGAATTTTACTATTTGTTTATTTTCTAAAGGAAAGGTGAAATCAGTCAGTGTCCATCAGGTATTAACAGTGGGATCTGGCCACTGAACTGACTCGACACTTGTATGAGGAAGAGAGAACTGATGGAGGATGTCAGGCATCAGCTATTCTGCAACAGTGAAGAAAATAACGATAGATAGAACTGTTTCTAATTAAAAAGAAACAGGAGACAGAATTAAAAGGAAAGACTCCATACTATGTTCCTGTGAACATATTCAGGCACTTAGCACATGTCTGGATGTTCAGGAGTCCTGACCTCTCTCAGCCAGTTCATGGATTTCAGTATTTAAGTGGCTGAGTAGGAGCTTGCAGGCTCAGCACTTCTGTACATCAGGCCACCTGTTGAAGTGCCTAAATATAGTCCTCCAAGCTTAACCTCAGGCTTGACAACCTTGGCTGTTACTAACTGCTATTGCACCTCCAGCAGTTGTTCGAAAAGCAGTTCAAGGATCCCATGGATCAGGAAGTTAGCAGCAAGACAACCCCAGCTCTCACTGTGAAGAGAGAAAGGCAAAGCTGAATGCATTAGCAAAATAACATAATGAGATTTGACAAATAGCTGGAGCATGAGGAACCACTGTGTTATCACTTAGTGCTAAAATGGATGCCCAGCTGAAGCTTGCCACTAAAGAACTGTACTTACTTCTTTTAGTGGCTGAATCATATTCAGGCTACCAAAGGATAAAAATCTAACTCCAGTTCACAGGTGAAAAGGTGGAAACTTTTAAATATTCTCCAATGCTCTCTGTGTCTCCTTGAAAACACTGATTTGTTTTGGGAACCTGCCAAAGTGATTGGAGAACAGATTTTGGTGAGTAAAATGAATCAGGTAGTCTCTGCTGGAAAACTCTAAAGATGCAATTATTATGCACAGGGATGCTTACATGTTACCATTTCTTTTGTGAACACAATCATTACAGCAGCATAAATATCTGTGTATGCAGCTGTAGTTTTATTGAGGAGACTCACACCAGTGTAGTTATTCCACTTCTTGTGCTTAAATGACCACTTCAATCTTAAAAAAACCCCACTTTTATATTGCTAGATCTCCAGAGACATTGCATTTGTGTACATTTCTATGTGTATTATATACACAGCACTGCTACTGTTTATGTAAACACAACCCTTGAATTAGCAATTTCCACAAGACCATCAGGCAACATCTTGTGAATAAGATTAACCTGCTTCATTTTCCAAGAGAGAAAACAAAGATCTGGGTTCTCAGCACACTTGGTAAGCACAAACAAAAATATTGCTGAACAACAATCATTTCTCAATCGAAAAACTAATACTGTTTTTCTGTCCTGAGTGCCAGAGGACCTGCTGAGGAACATGCCACAGAATGCTGGGGAAGAACGTGGTGTTATAGAAGGAAAAACCAGTGGAGTTGTGGTAATCAACGTGCTGCTCTGCTGGGGGAACTTGGTCAGAGACCACAAGTTCTGGTGAACACTTTCAGCTGGTCTTGGTTAAACAAACACTGACGGCACAAGTACTGAGAGCTATTTCCAGTGAGATCTTTGAACCTTGTTATGGCTAGCTGGTCCCCAAGAGCAGCCACCTGACAGTTGGCAATGTCCCCTCATGGCTGCCAAGTGCTCCAGCTGCTTTGTGTCAGGCACCTGGGGAAGCACAGCTTCCAGCCAGGATGCCAAATGCTACCACCAGAACCAAGTGCTACCTCCCACGTGGTGTGTTTGCATACAGCTATGTGCCGCACATACGTCTCCACCACGTTACTTCTTTAGACTGGTTGCAGACCAGTCACACAATAACTTTGTTTTTATACCATGGAGATCATTATAGCTGGAGAAAGTTACTACTTGGAGACGTGTTGCACTCACAGACAGATGCTGGACTGTTATACAAATAGCTTCTTTGCTACTGACTTTCAAATACTAATGTTTTTCAATGAACCTTATGCTTACATAGAAAAGATGAGGATCACACAGAGCCAGGCTGCAGGACTTTTTCTGTTGCCTGATGGATTGCAATATTCCTAGAAAAGAGGTTTTGGTCCTATTTTACCTCCAGTTAATTGTTTACCAATTAACTTGAGTTAACCGAATTCAACACTAAATGCTGGTCTAGACATGCCACAAATGTTTGTTCCAGGACATTCTGAAGAAAAACCACAAGTATTTGAGTCCTGGAAGAAAAAATGTGTGGAATATCCAGACTAGCATTTGCAATTGTCCTATTAGGTCAAGTTGGCATTGCAATTAATTATTGTGGGCTAAAGGGTACTAAAGATGCGGGCACTGACATTACCTAATAAATTTGGTGTTCCAGATCAGCACTGCCAGAAAATTAGCTATTTCATGTAACTTGGAGATGGTCTGTAGATACGTGAGAATTCACTGATTTCGATGTATAAGGTTATAATAAATATGTAGATGTTTTGGGTAAAATAAACTTAGCCACACAAATATTAGCAACTTTCTTGTTTGTAATTTCTACATGTTACTTAAATTACTAACAAAGTATTTACATTACATCTTTGCTTAGGTATGTTAATGAACTGAAACTTAACAGTCATAAACCACCAGGAATGTAATGAAGAAAACTAGTATTTGCTTTACTACCTTTTTCCATACTTTAAAATATTGATGTAAGCTCAGTTTTTACGTTCTTATGCTTTTCCTGTCTTTTAAGTCTCCTCCCTTTGTCTTCTTAAATCTTTGTTCTTCATGGGTGGGAGCAAGCAGCTCCACATCTCAAACCTGTTCCAATTAAAGTAATATTAAAAACAACATTGTAATATTTTCTTTGACTGACATCTTCCAGAAATAATTGTTATGATCAAGTGATAAGCCAGTTCTTGCCCCATGCACAGCACATTTAAGTTCTTAGTTGTAGTCTCCCACAGCTCTGCTGCCAGCCAAGTGGGATACCTCATGGTATTTGCAGTTTGCACCAAACATTTTATCCTCTGCCTTTCCACAGGCAAACTTCTCAGCTTCCTTGTGTTATGTGAAAAAGCAGTGGCAGATGTCTGGCCTTTGGCCCTACCACAGACGTGTAAATCTTGTAGTCATATGGAGAAGGAGGAATTAGCATTATTTTTCTATCAGGGGAATGGGCCTTTCAGAGGGTCACAGAATCACAGAATCACAGAATTCTAGGGTTGGAAGGGACCTCGAAGGATCATCTAGTCCAACCCCCCTGCCAGAGCAGGGTCACCTAGAGTCCATCACACAGGAACGCATCCAGGCGGGGTTTGAATGTCTCCAGTGAAGGAGACTCCACAACCTCTCTGGGCAGCCTGTTCCAGTGCTCTGTCACTCGCACAGTGAAAAAGTTCTTCCTGATTCAAAGAGGGTCCCCTTTGAATACAGGGCATGAAGAACCCCAACAGCAGCCACAGCTAAGGGGTACAGTACCACTCCTCTACCATCCCACACAGTGCTTGTAGGGTGGGAGCTGACCCTGTGAGCCTCGTGCTCAGAGTACGTGAACTGATGGGTTTGGGAGAGGAGGCCACTGGAGAACTTGCCTCACATCCAGGCTGATCTGCAATGGACTAACTCACACATGTAGATCCCACCTGCAGTACCAGCTTCCAAAACTCACTTCTGTCTCTCTCCTATACATGGGACTAACTCTCTCAGAAAACCCCTGTACTCACAAACCCACACGAGTCAGATGTGTAAAGAAAGGGACAACAGCATATACAAAGACATTGGGATTCATCACATAGTGGTAAGAGCAAAGCTACTCCATGAGGAAGAACATGCTGTAAGCTGAGGATGACCACAACACAGACAAGGGCCTCACCAACAAGGCACAGCCCTTGAGCAGGGGAGGTAAGATAGCCACAGGTTTCACCAGCACCCCAATGAGCACTAGAAGGTGAAATAAAAAGTCAGGAAAAACCTGCAGCAAGTTGGAAAGACCAGGAAGCAGTGCTAAGAACATCTACACCTGTAGCTCAAGGAAAGACAGAGCCTCCCAAGCTTAAACAGAGACCCTGGGCCCATGGGCAGGCTGAGGGGGCAGGTGAGCATGGTCAGGGTCATCAAAGCCTACTAGTGCTCTCGGAGCCCTGACCTCAGGCTGCTCTCCTCATCTGGGTGTGTTTCTCTCCTTATGAAAGTGTGGAGCTGGAAGAAGGTTTGCTGCCAGATGCTTTGGGATAGCATGTAAAGGTGCTTCCTTAGGCTTAAGGGCACTGGTCAATTCCTACCAGGTGCTGAGGTAACGGTTTCTACCGAAATAATTTAGAGTAAAAAATTTGTTGCATTTAATGTTCTGGCCGAGAACTGTGAGCTGGGCTGGTGTTAGAAGAGGTCTGGGTAATAAGGCTTCAGCAGGGAAATACGGAAAAGCTAGATCAATTTGCAGGTACAGTGAGTGCTCAATGCAGTTGGTTACTGGCTTGATGGTCTGGTTTGGCAGATGATTGAATAGTCAGGTTGTGTTAGAAGGAAAGCTAAACTTGTCTAGAAAGCTAAGCCTTTGGCAGCAACTGTCTGGGAGTGTGTGCCTGCTTGCTTCTCACAGATATATCTGCCTTTCTTTGTGAACTTGGTGAAATTGGGCAAGTAGGCTATAGGAATGTGGGAAGGGGCTGAATTACTTTAACAGTGGAAACTGAAATTATCAAAGGATAGAGCCTGTGGCATGGAGGCTTAGATGTTATTGCTGTAGGCAAAACTCTGCCTGTTTGGGGGAGGTAACCCAAGCATCTTGGAGAAAGTTGGTGTGAGGCTAGAGGTCTTGTTACAGGGTTTAATTCAGTCTCCTTGTGAATGATACAGAAATGATGTAGAAACCAGTCTGTCTGTCTGCTGGTTTCATAGAATCACAGAGTTGACCCCCAGAGGTCACTTCCAACCTCATCTTGTCAAACCCCCTTGCTCAAGCAGGGCTATCTAGAGCTAGTTGTCTAGGCTTGTGTTCAGATGGCTTTTCTGACAGTTATATCTCCCGGAAGGAACATGGTTTGGGGTTGGTGCAATGAGGACAGGTGGGTTTACACTAGCAGAAGACTCATGAGCTCCTTCCAAAATCTGGCTTTGGCCTCTCCAGTCCTTAATGATGGGGCAGCTGGTGCCTATTTGGGATACTGGCAAGTTTCTGGACTTCCCCAGAGTAAAATGGTGGTTATAAAGGAAAAATAAATGGTGCTGATGGCTCTTCTTTTTTTCTGAAAGTTAATTAAAAAGTGTTTTCTGGTGTTATTCTTTAGAGTTGTCATGCTTAAACTATAGCAGTAATCTGTGTGATTCCTCCCCCACTGCCACCTTTGAGCCTGTTGCTATGTTTCTGTAAATTAAGGGAGATCAGCTCCCTTACATTTTCTTAGTACTGGTTTCTCACTAAGATTTGAAATTTAAACATTATTGTGACTTTGTTTTAATGTTATTCTTTCCATGTGGTTCATATTATAAAGGTGGAATAAAGGTGGTGTTCTCAAAAATTCACTCGCAGGATGTAAAAGGAGGGATATTCTTGTCTGTTACATGTTTGACAGCCATAATACTATGTACGCTGACTTGCTGCTTTGTTCCTTGAGCTTAATTTGAGATCGGTCTGCAAAACTCCAAATGCTTCATTTAAAATAGGAAGGGTAAATTTCTCATTGTATTGCCTCTTGCTGTGCCCAGGTCAGGTTACCCCTTTCATAATCTTTTCATCATATCAAATTAGTAGCTGCAAATGCTTTCACATCCTTTCCATTGAACATATTTGCTGATATGTATTGTTAATGGTATAGCTGCTTTTCATTGAAATGTGCCTCTTTCAGAAAGAGAAAAGGGACTTCTTACCTTTGGATGTAGCTTATAAACTTCTTCGTTCCCATCCAAGGCTTTTATTCAGTGTCTGAGTTTGTGTCATCTGATAGCTGTGCTTCCTGGAGGTGTTGTATCCTAACAAATACACTTACTGCTTATCTTCTATGTGACTCTTTTAGACCTTGCTGTACTCTGAATAACAGGTTATCAGAATGCAGCCTTTCACTCTTTTATCTGGATTTTGATTTCCTCAGATTTCATTTCACCTATGGGATGGTAAATTAAAGCCCCAGACGGACTCAGTTCATTATGAATCGGCTTTTCATTTTATTTTTTTTTTATTTTGAGAATGGCAAAAGTGCGAAGTTATGGAAACATCTTCTTTCTTGATCATGTTGTTATTGATAAGTTTTTCATGTTTAGCTTCATGATAATGCCTAGGTGTCAGTGGGGAACGGGGTCCCAGTGTTCCAAGGCTTTTTCTAAGTATGTGTTAGAGTGCCTCCACTGAAGTGATTACAATATGATAGCTAAAGTAGACACAAAATACGAAACAAAATATAAAGAAGCAGATGCTCTTTTCTGGAGCTCAGCAAACATGGGAAGTCAGCATGCAAAGGGGGTACCAGGAAGCTGTTGCATCCTCAGGTAGTTAATGTACAATGCAGTAGTTTGCCTACTAATGAGACCTGTCAAGTAGCCTCCCTATTTAAACTGCTAGTGCCTCTGCTCTCCAAACATGAAGAAATATTTTAAAAATCTGGATATTTCTATGAAGATTTAGGTGCTCCCAAAGCTTCAACTCTAAGTACATAAGCTACATCTTTCTTAACCTAGTTAAAACAGGTGTACAACACCAAAAGCACTATTTCATACGTGTTGCTTCACATCAGTGAAGTGCACAGAGTAGCACTGCATGTGAGAAGGCTGTAATAAATTCTTTTTAGATAAGCATCATTATTTGCTATTTAATTAACTAAATGCAGGCTTTATGCAGCTACTGTGCTGGGAAGAAAGAATACCAGCAAGGACTCAAGGTGACTGATTTCTTTACTAGGCGTAGGGTGCCACCTGCAGCACCAAGATTGCAGCTGAAAATGAGGTACACTAAAATCATAGCCATAACTAAAGTGAATGTAATTTTGCTATTTAAATAGTCACAGGACTAAAATTGGAGAACCTTTAAAAAACAAAATCAAAGTGGCTCTTATTTGCCTTTCAGATGTCATATTAATGAATAATCGAAATGCGTAAATTAATTGATAAAGCCAGTACATAATAGAATTGCTTCAGTTGGAAAAGACCTGAGTCCAACCATCAATTAGTAAGAGACATTTAGTAAGAGAATACTTTGTGAATTTTTAGTTGAGATATATCCAGAAACACATGTGAGAGGGCATCATCAATGTCAAATAAATATTGCAATTAAATTTATTTTAAGGAGTCCTTAAGAGTTCTCTAAGACTCCTTAAGACATAGAAATTTACACTTTGACTACTATTAATTGAAAAATGTATTTGCAAATATATCATGAGTATTCATCACTGAAATGGATGGAAACTCCATAATTCCTAAATAGGTATATTGGATCTGACCTTTTCAGCAGGTTTCATAGTTGTTTGTCTCTTCATGTGGACTACCATCGTGTATTTACATACGCTTGAGGAAATTGTAGCCTATTAGAGATCCAGATTTTAAAGCTCACTTTAAAATATTTACATATTAATTTTGGAAGCATCTCGAACATACTTTACTTTAACAGACTAGCGAATGCAGTCGTTAAAATCATCTGCAGATGGAAGCTGATCTTTCAAGAACTGAGAAGAACAAAAATCTGCAATAGAAAAGAAAAAGGCAGATGGTGGTAGCAGCTCTGGCATCTTTAGAGTGGTTCCTTGTAAGCATCCTATCTCTGGCTCTGGATGCAAAGCTAGGATGTGCATTAAGAAGCAAGAAAGAGCATTAATGAAGTACATTGGGCTGCAGCTGTGGCTTCTGGGTGCTGACAGCATATTACTAAGGATTTACACAAGACATTACAAGGAAACTGTACCATGCTAGCCCTGAAAAACCCTGGTGGCCTTAGGAATTGCTCTAGGCAATTGTGTATTATTTACTACCAACCTGAGCTGGAGATAATGTTTAAAGACCAGAGGCTATTTTATTATGAAGGTTCAAAGATAGAGAAACTGGTCAGTATTTTGCATCTGAATGGAATAATAATTTAATTTTTTGAGCAAAACTTCTTTGTTCCTGTACTTGAAGGAAAAACTATCTGAAAGCAGAGTATGATACAAAAGCACTCAAAAGTACTCTATTTCAGAGACAAATTGCAGCTTCGAGATTCAAGGATATTTCTAAGAATTTGTTGTAATCCACTAGCCTGAGAGACACTTGGTACAAGCTTCTACTTTTTCTGAAATACTCTTTGTAGGATTTTCTAAGAAAATAACACTAAAAAAAGACAATATTCCTACTGGCTTCTGGACTATAAAAATATTTAAAAATCTAAGCTGAAGAAATAAGTCTTTAAGATCATCTTGGGAGCTAACTTTTGTGAATAAGTCAAGAGGGCACTGGGGACATGGGTGTTCTTTTGGTTAGGAATTTACGTTTTCAAATTGAGCAAAATAGTTGAAAACTATTGAAATTAAAACTAAAGTATAACTAATGACTGACATCACAGAATCACAGAATCTAAGGGGTTGGAAGGGACCTCGAAAGATCATCTAGTCCAACCCCCCTGCCAGAGCAGGGTCACCTAGAGTACATCACACAGGAACGCATCCAGGCGGGTTTTGAATGTCCCCAGCCAAGGAGACTCCACAACCTCTCTGGGCAGCCTGTTCCAGTGCTCTGTCACTCGCACAGTGAAAAAGTTTCTCCTGATATTCACATGGAACCTCCTATGCTCCAGTTTGCAACCATTGCCCCTTGTCCTATCATTAGTCATTACTGACAAAAGCCTGGCTCCATCATCCTGACACTCACCCTTTACATATTTGTAACCATGGATGACGTCACCCCTCAGCCTCCTTTTCTCCAAGCTAAAGAGACCCAGCTCCCTCAGCCTCTCCTCAGAAGGGAGATGTTCCATTCCCTTAATCATCTTAGTGGCTCTGCGCTGGACTCTCTCAAGCAGTTCCATGTCCTTCTTGAACTGTGGGGCCCAGAACTGGACACAATACTCCAGATGTGGCCTCACCAAGGCAGAATAGAGGGGGAGGAGAACCTCTCTTGACCTACTAACCACCCCCTTTCTAATGCACCCCAGGATGCCATTGGCCTTCTTGGCCACAAGGGCACATTGCTGGCTCATGGTCATCCTCCTGTCCACCAGGACCCCCAGGTCCCTTTCTCCTACACTGCTCTCCAGCAGGTCAGCCCCCAGCCTGTACTGGTGCATGGTGTTGTTCTTCCCCAGATGCAAAACTCTGCACTTGCCCTTGTTGAATTTCATTAAGTTTCTCCCCGCCCAACTCTCCAGCCTATCAAGGTCTCTTTGAATGGCAGCACAACCTTCTGGTGTGTCAGCCACTCCTCCCAGTTTAGTGTCATCAGCAAACTTGCTGAGGATACATTCTGTACCCTCATCCAGGTCGTTGATGAAGATATTGAACAACACCGGTCCCAGTACCGACCCCTGAGGGACTCCACTAGTCACAGACCTCCAACTAGATTCTGTCCCATTGACTACAACTCTCTGACTTCTTCCCTTTAACCAGTTCTTGATCCACCTCACTACCTGATCACCAAACCCATACTTTATCAGCTTATCTACGAGGATGCTGTGGGAGACAGTGTCAAATGCCTTACTGAAATCGAGATAAACCACATCTACCGCTCTACCATCATCTATCCACCTAGTTATTTCCTCATAGAAGGCTATTAGGTTGGTCAAACATGACTTACCCTTGGTAAAGCCATGTTGACTGCTCTTAATGACCCCCTCATCCTTGATATGCCTAGAGATAGTGCCAAGGACAAGTTGTTCCATCACCTTTCCAGGGATGGAGGTGAGGCTGACCGGTCTATAGTTACCCGGGTCCTCCTTCTTGCCCTTCTTGTAGACTGGAGTGACATTTGCTATCCTCCAGTCCTTAGGCACCTCTCCTGTTGCCCATGACTTACCAAAGATGATGGAGAGTGGCTTAGCAATGACCTTTGTCAGCTCCCTCAGCACCCTTGGGTGCATTCCATCCGGACCCATCGATTTATGGATGTCCAGATTACTCAACTGATCCCTAGCCCAATCCTCATCTAATATATGGTTTGTTTCTAAAAATGTTCTCTATTTCTTAACTTTATTAGGCACATCCAATTTACTCGAAGTAAGCAAGCCTGTCACAGTTAAAACGGTTGTCAAGAATAGAAACATATTTTAAAAGTTAAAGGACAGAATGGAGACTCTTAGGTTATCATTGAAGGATTTGGAGGCATGATGTCGTTTCTCAGAAAACAGTAGGAAAATAATTTTCTGTCACTTTTCTGGATAAAGATTAAAATCGTAAGACTGAGTCTTCAGCTAATACAAAGTAGTGTAGCAACTTGTATTTCTAACCCCTTATCAATGGTTTTCAAATATAAAAATTCCCATTATGCAGTGAAGGTAGATTTGCAGTGAAAGATTGCAACCCTTAATGTTTTCACTTCACTTTAATTCCAGTTTACTCCTTGGAAAAGCGGTGAGTCTGAGGTAGGCTGGCAACTCAGCAAGCTTCTCTGTTTCTTTTTCAGAAGATGCACAGTTTGAGGACAGGCCAGGAAGGGCTGGATAGCTTAAACCACTTAGGTCTGTGACCTAGAGATGGGAAATAAGTAGCTTTTATGACACTTGGCCTTCTCAAACCTGTAACATGTTAACAGTGATGTCCTCATCTCTTTCCTTTTCCATTACCTGAGACACAAAGTGTTCCTAAGCACATGTGAGATGGAGCCAGCCATTGTTGCTGCAGGAAAGTTTGACTGAGTTTCTAGAAAAAAAACCAAAACCAAACATCTCTCTGAGAACAGCTGATTTAGGACAAAGTTCTAAAATAAGAAACTCTAATATTAGAATCTCCACAGGGGGGCATTTATAAATATTAAAATAGCATTAATTTCCAGGGCCTGCATTTGGAGGTTGTGGTGTCCATGTGATTCATCAGATGCACTTTATTTTCACTCAGGTTTTTATAGGTCTACCTGAGTTCTAAGATAAAAACTCCCTAGTCTGAGATAAAGCCTATGGTGAACAGTGAATGTCAATCCTCTGACTGTAGCACAGAATATGCATGTGTACTATTGCCAGGTCAGGGCAGCAGGAGGGTAGCAGGGAAATTTGATCTCATGTGGTAGGAAAAGCCATAAAAACAAAGGTAAATGAACAGAATAATTAGGAGAAGTAGATTGTGAAATGTGGGAGGGAATTGTAGCAAATCTTGACCAGCCAGTGTAAAAAGGGACAATTAAATCACTGAAGAGATTTTGAGAGAAAAATACATGAAAATAGGTTTCTCCTTGGTATTTTAGCTATTGCCAGCTACAGGGAAGTGGCCATGCCCTCAACTGTGCTTGCTTCAAGTGGTGTTCAGTGATGGCCATGGGCCCTGGCATGGAGGACAAGGTCATCCTGGGTCCAGTCAGCTTCCTGGTGTCTTCACAGTCCTGTGTCCCTTCATTCCACAGGGTCCTGTTGATTTGCCAGGGCTGTGCATTTGATTGCTACCCTTGGTAGCTCAGCCATGGTGAAGGACAAGAATTTGGAAATTATAGGGAGAAGAAATAAACAGAAGTGATTACAATAGAGAAAAAACCCCCACTCTCCTCAAGAGGCTTGTGTTTATAGAGACTACAATTCAACCATATGGTGCATTCTACTCATATCAAAAGCTTTTTTCAATGTGATAAAGGTTGCTTAAAACCATCAGGATTCAGTTTGAGATCTGCCACTAAAGTTTTCTAAATGGCAATATCTTTTCCATTATTTACTTTTTTTAGATGACTTTTTTACATGGAGCCAGATGATTCTATTCTGCCTTGGTGAGGCCACATCTGGAGTATTGTGTCCAGTTCTGGGCCCCACAGTTCAAGAAGGACATGGAACTGCTTGAGAGAGTCCAGTGCAGAGCCACTAAGATGATGAAGGGAGTGGAACATCTCCCTTCTGAGGAAAGGCTGAGGGAGCTGGGTCTCTTTAGCTTGGAGAAAAGGAGACTGAGGGGTGACCTCATCCATGGTTACAAATATGTAAAGGGTGAATGTTGGGATGATGGAGCTAAGCTTTTTACAGTAATGACCAATGATAGGACAAGGGGCAATGGTTGCAAACTGGAGCATAGGAGGTTCCATGTAAATATCAGGAAGAACTTTTTCACTGTGAGAGTGCCAGAGCACTGGAACAGGCTGCCCAGAGAGGTTGTGGAGTCTCCTTCACTGGAGACATTCAAAACCCGCCTGGATGCGTTCCTGTGTGATGTACTCTAGATGACCCTGCTCTGGCAGGGGGGGTGGACTAGATGATCTTTCGAGGTCCCTTCCAACCCCTTAGATTCTGTGATTCTGTGATTTTTCCCTGCCAGTATATATATACAGCATAGGGCTGCTCTATGTGCATAGCTTGTTGAACTGGTGGTTTCTTCTTCAGAGTACAGTTAAAGTCACTAACAGGCTCACAAAACCTGAAGAAGATATTTCCTAGATCCCATATCGCAGTATCATTACATCCAGTTGTGCAGAAACAGCTCCCTACCAGACTTTGCATACTGGGTCTTTGTTAAAATACTTCCATTTTTATTGCCCTCTCTCCCACCTGATTTGTTTGCTCATTTGCTATTTTGTTAACTTGGAGGATTTAACAGCTTCTGATGAATATATAGGACTGAGTTGACTTGAAGTAATTATTTTTCAAATGAGTTTTCATGCTTGAATAGTCCCCTCTTGCCAAGAACATCCTTTGGCACCGTACTTTTTGTTACTTGAAACACATTAGAAAAACAACTTGCAAGAAATGATAGCACCCTTCCAAACTGTTGTTGTAATAATGCTTCTAGCACATATGCTGTGGACTGAAATTGTTGATATAATTTTGAAAGAATTAAGGTGCATAAACCAAACAGGCTCTCTTTTTAATGGGAGAGGAAGAATAACACTTCATAGACTTGTAGAATCATAGAATGATTTGGGCTGGAAGAGATCTTAAAGATCATCCAGTTCCAACCCCCCTGCCATGGGCAGGAGCACCTCCTACTAAACCAGGTTGCTCAAAGCCCCATCCAACCTGGCCTTGAACACTGACAGGGAGGGGGCAGCCACAGCTCCTCTGGGCAACCTGTGCCAGTGTCTCACCACGCTCACAGGAAAGAATTTCCTTCTCATATCCAATCTAAATCTCCCCTCTTTCAGCTTAAAACTATTCCCCCTTGTCCTATCACTCCATGCCCTTGTAAAAAGTCCCTCTCCAGCTTTCCTGTAGGCCCCTTCAGGGACTGGAAGGTTTCTATGAGGTCTCCCTGGAGTCTTCTCTTCTCCAGGCTGAACAACCCCAACTTTCTCAGCCTGTCTTCGTAGGAGAGGTGCTCCAGCCCTCTGATAATTTTCCTGGCCCTCCTCTGGACTTGCTCTAACAGCTCTATGTCTTTCTTATGTTGAGGACTCCAGAACTGGACATAGTACTCCAAGTGGGGTCTCATGATGGTGGAGTAGAGGGAGAGAATCACCTCCCTCGACCTGTTGGTCATTCTTCTTTGGATGCAACCTAGGATACGGTTGGCTTTTTGAGCTGCAAGCACACATTGCCAACTCATGTTGAATTTGTCGTCAACCAACATCCCCAAGTCCTTCTCCTCAGGGCTGTTCTCAATTAATTCTCTGCCCAGCCCGTATTTGTGCACTTAAGACCCTTGTGTCCCACTAAGGGCCTTCAGGGAGTTTATTCTGTAGCCACAGCTCATGTTCAAATTGCTAGGGGAGTGTCCATATGTTCATGAGCAAACAGGGCTTGAAGGCAAGAGGGGGAGATGTTTTCAGTACTTTCAAGGCAAAGATGGGGCCAGGTCCAGTTAGAGAACCTAGACCTTCCCCCTCTAGATTAACCTTGAGCATCTGTGAAGCTCTGACCACAGCAGGTTGGAAAAGAACATCAGGGACCCACTGCGCTGCCCCCAGAAAGGGATTACGGTCTTGCTCATCACCACTCTCCTCCCCCAGGGGTATCTAGAAGTTGTGATGTGCTATGGAATCACTTACAAAGTAAATGTGTTCTGCCTTCTTTGACAGTTCTTGCAGTTTCTGGTGCTTAACCTAGCACCTTGACCACCAGAGAATAATTTAAAAAATAAAATCAGTGAGTAAGTTTTCCTCTTTTGTCTTCAAAATATGCATACTTGCAGTTCAGTTTCTTTGATGTCAAAGGCTGAAATTATTCATTCTTGTGGATTTTTCTAGAGTGAAAAGTTGCAAAGGTAAAAATGATTCTGCAAAGTTTCTAATGCTAGAGCAAGGAACATTTTACCTTTGAAAAGGAAAATTCTAGCTTAGTAATGGGATTTGCTTCTTGATTCTTCTTGTTGTACCAGTGATGATGTTAAACTTACTTAATATGGAAATATTTGCATTTGTATCTGAACTTTTTTTGGTGACTTTTTTAACCATTTCTAAGCACCATTCTTTGTACAATAATCCAGGCACCAAAAGTAACTGAAACAAGCAAGAAAGAGTTTCAGAAATTATCTGAAGCACTGGATCCTTTAACAGTTTTTAATCTATTCAATGCTTACACATAACAATATTAATATATTCACTTTAACTTGGAACTACTCATGTAAAAAAGTTAATGTACAAATGTTTGCATAGCAGAAATATGCCTTTGGCTGTTATGTCACTCATTTACCTGTGGTGATACTAGTAGACTTTTTTGACGTACGTGGTATTTCTCATTATATCACAGAGTAAGATGCTCAAAAATCCTAACTTTTGTTTTCATCATAATGCATACATACGAACACAACCACATGTACTTGATTTCAACACCATGACTAGTTTTTACCATTGATTTTTTTTTTTCCCCGGATGGCAAAAGATAGACCCACCAAAGTGCAAAGACAATATATTCAGAGCATGGTTGGCCATGCTTGGAAGCATAATGCCAGGTGGTGCTGGCAGGCACCCAGCATTGCCAAAGAGATAAACAGCCATTTGAGGGTCATCAGACCACCTGGAGGTTGTGCCTTCAGGTGGAATCTGAAAAGTTATTCTTGATGTCATATCACCTACCAGCTAGATGATTTTTTTGAAGTTTCTTTCTTTGTTTTTTTTTTTTTCAGAAGGCTTCAGTAGGAGCAGAGCTAAAGGTCTGTTTGAGGATCTGGGTTTGGCTGCATGAGACTTCTTGTCAACTTTGCTAATGAAATCAGTCTATGGGAGTAACAATGATGAATGGTTTTACTAAGAGGGGCTGTATATGGACCCTCGCAGTGACCTTTGGTATTTTGTGGCTGTATCCTAGTACTTACGATCTGAGCATAAAATGTGTGTGTGAGTATGTACAAGAAAATCATCAAAAACATTGGAGTTTGATTGTAAGAGGAAGCTGTTACTTTTCCACTGCAAAAAACTATAAATTGGAAAGGACAAGAGTAACTAAATCAAAGAGGAGTGTAGGTTGCAGAACATGGACTGGGAGATGAGCTTGCTCTCAGTGAAATCTTTTTTGTCCGTTGTAGCCATAAAGGCCAGTAATAACATTCTGAATTGTCTCTGAGGGATGTATTTTCAGCAGAAGACGAGAGCTGAAGGTAATTCAAACAGTTTTGACTTGAGGGAGAGGGGAATATTTTGGTTTTGAGCAGACATTTGATGGGCTGCAAAATGAAGCTTAATGAAAAAGTGAGCAAACCATAGCAGTGACAATAGGTGGCAGTGTTGCCTCAGAAAAACCCATTTCTTACTTTTTTGCTCTTGTCTGGGATTTTCTCTTTTAAGGGGATGGGAGGGAATAAGAACCCTCTTTCACTTTGTGGAGAGCATCAGGAGTCAGAAGTCAAGACTATTACTGGCTTTCATCTGAGGTTAATTTTCTTCCCAGCTTTTTCTGCCATCATCTTGAGGATTTGTGTGAAGATTTCATACTTGGAATTGACCTTGAATAGTACAGTTACAAATGCAGACCAAAAGGTAGTTTTTAATACTTGGTCTGTGTGCTGGGATTTGAAAGCCTAAGGGGCCCAATCAGCTAGAAAGCAATTCAGTTGATTAAGGGATGAGTTGAAGTGGTTTAGGATGCTCTGCCTGCCTGTCAGCACTTCTGGTGAATCCTTAAGGTCTTATATGTCCTGGCTTTGCAAACAGCAATCCTTCCTCCCCTGCTGCAGTGTGAGACTCTTGCAAGCAGCAGCAGTGGGAAATGTCACTAGGCAGGTAAACAGAACTACTCACAAAGTTGATAAAACCTGAGAGACAACCTGCCTTCCGGGCTAGTGGTGGTAAAGCTCTCCCTGTCGTGGGGTGAGTTACAAGGCTAAAGTGCTCTTGGATAAAGGCTCTTGGATCCTTATGCTGTCGCTGATGTTTTCTCTTGAGACCTGTGGCAATTTGCTTAATCTCCCCCTCTGCTGCTTAGTCTGTACAACGGAGATAGTGGTTTAATGTGGCTGTCTGCAGGGTGAAGCTTCTCTCTCACTCGGCTGTCTTCTGCTAGAGGAGTTCTGGTATTGATTCAGACTTGTCAGTTGTATAAGACAAATAAAATAAGCAATATTTACCTAAGAGTTTCCAGGTTTGAAGGGAGCATCAGAAGCAAAGTAAAAGTAGCACGTAGGTGAAGTCACAATATGAAGTGCCTCAGTGTATCAAAACCAGAGGTGACCTGATCCTGAACTGGAAATCAGCAGTTAGATCACTGACCTAGAATATGGAAAGATCTAGATTAAATTTTCTCCTCTGCCAGAAAGCAGAGGAGACAGATAAGAGCACTAATTTTCAGGAAATGGGATATTTACGGGAAAATAGGGCTTGAAATCTACTAATATTTATTTTGTGCACAAAAGAGCAAAAATTATAATTTACTTCCATGCTTAGGGCACTCAGATGAGTAGTAAGAATTGCAGCACACATATTACCTTCTCAGGCTGATGTAAGGAGTGCTGCTCATGGCTAGGTAGCAAAAGCACCTAGACAGGGTTGAAACTCCCCTTTGTTATCTCTTTGGAGGCAAAGAATTGGGCCTTGCTTGCCTTCCACTGCTAGTTCACCCCACAAGGCTATATTGAGTAAGTCCCTTCTTTTTTCTCCAAAAGAATCTAGGCACTCCTACAGACAGGCCTCCTGAGTATTTGCTTCTTTTATACCTGCCCTCCCTGAAATCTATAAGGATTCATTGGATGATGACTGTTGTCAAAAGTCCCTGATACGAAAATGCTTAGATCCCACAACACTGAATTCAATAGGAATTACATGCTTAAACATATGCAGGGTATCTGGGTATCTATACTCAGAATAGCACTTTTTAATTAAAAATCCCAGGTATAAATATTCAGGATTGAATTAATATGAAATTAATATGAAATCTATGATTATGGTATGAATAATGGTATGAATTATTATAATTTATAACACATAATATACTAATATGTATATTATAATTAATTATAATTAATACCTGTATTATAATTGCATATTAATTATGAATATGGTGTGGTATTATTTAATATGAAATCTATGGTTAAATTTGCACCAAGGTCCACTAAGTCAGGTAGCTTTAAAAGTAAGAGATGTCTTTGCCCTATTCCAAGCAGAAAAGAGGTTGCAGAAGATAAACCATGAAAAAGGGTAATATCTGGATATTATTGCCTCATCCGCTGCTGTTCAGTTTGCGCTGCTGCATTTTCCACTGTGCAGTAGCTACTTGCAGAGGATGAGCTATTTTCCTGAACTGTGTTCTTGTAAAACACTACTCAAAGTAAATGGAGATGGGGGGAAGGCTCCCCCACATGGCTTCTTCTACATAAATATCGTCAACTATTGATATGAGTTAGATACTCGAGCTGGCTTCAGGAACTTGGATGTCTGCTACATATTCCTGCTGCACAGCACTTATGAACAATTTTGTGGGTTTTATTGGACCAGAAAAACAGAAGTGAGACAGCACGGAGGTGAACTTGATAAAAAAAACCACCTCACAACCTTTAAAAATATGACTACAAATAATCAAAATTATCCGATGGTCTGACACTAAACAAATGAACAATTCCTTCAGTGTTCAGTTCAGTACTTTATGTCTCCATTCTTTCACATTATTTTTTAAGAATATATTATTCTGCTTTTTCTCTTTAGATAAAGTCTGAAAAGGTGTTTACCATATCTGTCAGAGTTGACCTGGAGCACTTTTAGCCCCATCTAAAAATCTTTATATATAAAGGAGAATGTAACTTTATTATACTTTCCTCAGTGAGGCAAACACCATTACAGGTTTTCTTTTCTCTTTCTTTTCTTTTTAAGCTGGGGAGGAAGGAAAAAGGAGAACCAACCTTTTAATAGTAAGTTACATTGTGATATGTATTAAAGCAATATCATTCTTGTATTAATACCTGTTCTGTTACTAAAAATGCAACAGTATTTCAAGAGCTAAATAAAAGTATTCATAATACTTTTCTTGGCCTATCACTTAGAAATGTTAGTAAATGATATAAATATTCCCCCATGCAGCTCATACAGTTAGTGGATACAACTTGGAAATCTCCTAAATCTCTACCTACTCTCAAAAGCAGTAGTATTGTACTTAAAGCAGTGAGAGTTTAACTGTAATCTTCCCTCACTCATCCCTCACAGTGGCCACAGTTCTACCATGATAACTTATTGTATTTGGAAAAGTGAAATATATAAGGCCAGTGTACTCTTGTCTATGTGTGCCTCTGTGTCTATACTCTGATGTAATTGTCAGCCAAAAGTAGATGATAAACCTATAACTGATCTATCTGTGAGTAGAACTTAAGTGGCAGATTTGGTAAAACACATATGTGGCTGCCTGTATTCCAATAAATTAATGAGGAAAAAGAGAAATATTATTAAAAGCTAAAATATTTTTTTGAAACCTTAATGTTTTATCTTGGGTCCAAGCAAAAGCACAATTAAATATATTGTCTGAAGTACCCATAGCGATTTCTATCTATTAGTATTTAATTACCTTCTTAGAGTATGTTATAGTGATACAAAATAAATAACAAAAACTGTAATTTCAGGTCTGAAATACATTCAAATACAGCTAAACAAGAAACTGCTATCAGGCCTGAAGTACATGTACAAGCCAAGTTATGTTGTCTATCTTCTGCAAATATTAACTTTTTCCTTTCCATGCTGTCTCCACTCCCTATTTCTCGTTTGCTTATGAAATGACATGGGGTGTAATTTCAATCCAGTAAAACTTTCATATGAAATAATCTTCAACATTTTGTAGAAGCAGAAGTGGTGACCCTGGAACTGAACTAGCCTGCCTCTGAAAGATATAATTTAAATAAAAGGGAATTACTGACTTCCAGGAATTGCCAGCTCAGGTCAAAACTACCAGGAAGTTGTTTCAGTTGTTATATGTGGTATTTATATGTATGGATGGCAAAGATTTTCATGTTGTTGCTTTGGACAGCCTTAACAGGCTAACTATTTTGCTGCAGCCCAGCCCCCATTCTACTGAATGCTTTTGAAGAAGTATAAGATTGCTGCTTTTGTGTTTCTCTTCCCTCTTTCCCCCCTATTGTCTGAGAAAAAAAATGGATTTCCTAATGGGCTAAAAGGAGAAGAAAAGAGGGAAATCTGATTCAGGAACCTATCTTGCTGTATGTTAAGCTTAGTAAAATGATCACAGAATCACAGAACCCTAGGGGTTGGAAGGGACCTCGAAAGATCATCCAGTCCAACCCCCCTGCGAGAGCAGGGTCACCTAGAGTCCATCACACAGGAACGCATCCAGGCGGGGTTTGAATGTCTCCAGCCAAGGAGACTCCACAACCTCTCTGGGCAGCCTGTTCCAGTGCTCTGGCACTCTCACAGTGAAAAAGTTTTTCCTGATATTCACATGGAACCTCCTATGCTCCAGTTTAAAACCATTGCCCCTTGTCCTATCATTGGTCATTACTGTAAAAAGCTTGGCTCCATCATCCCAACATTCACCCTTTACATATTTGTAACCATGGATGAGGTGACCCCTCAGTCTCCTTTTCTCCAAGCTAAAGAGACCCAGCTCCCTCAGCCTTTCCTCAGAAGGGAGATGTTCCACTCCCTTCATCATCTTAGTGGCTCTGCGCTGGACTCTCTCAAGCAGTTCCATGTCCTTCTTGAACTGTGGGGCCCAGAACTGGACACAATACTCCAGGTGTGGCCTCACCAAGGCAGAATAGAGGGGGAGGAGAACCTCTCTCAACCTACTAACCAGCCCCCTTAAAAATGATTTTAAATGGCTCCATGTAGGAATGCATGCAGATACCGTGCAGGTACTGTTTTGCTCAAAACTCCCTTTTTGGACCATCAGGTTTTGAATGCTGTAGGGAAGACTTTATCCTTTAATTGATTCCCTAAGCTACATGCAGAAGTTGCGTAGTATGGGTAACGGAGCTGTTAGTTACACTGCAGCATACAAGGTCCACATGTGATCAAGAGGTGACGTACTGAAAATAAGCATTTTATTTTGCAGGATTATTGTAATTTGCTTATTTTAAATACAGTTCTTGGTCCATCAAGGCAGACGCTCGCAGTAGGGTTCTTCCATGTTTTCAAAGGCTGTTCTCTCCTGCTGTTTCCTAAAGAGCTATTCTTCAAGGCCTTCCTTGAGCAAGAAAAACCTGTGCAAGAAAAAGGGAAAGCTGATTTGAGATTTAGTTTGCTGTTCAGTGGGGAATGGGAATGGCAGGGTGGGAGGGGGAAGAAAGAATTAGTCCTTGTCACTATGACACTAATGAAAGTATGCTTCTCTGTGAAATTATTTTTTTTTATACTTTGAAGTCAGTGGAAGGATTAATGACATGGAGTTTACTAGTGATGTGTAACACTGTGCAAATTTGTGTATTTTCAGCTTTAAACTGAAAGTAATCAGTGTTTTCTCTCATTTCCATGGAAGTATTTTTCTGCCACTTGCTGTGGATATTGTTCCCTGTGCATCCCAAGTATACATAGCACTCCTTGCTAACTTAAAGCCCTTTGGTCTGAGCATGATCCCCGCAGGCCTAAATTCTAGTGTGTGCAACTTTTCCTACAGAAGAGGATGAGGCTTACGATGTGCTGAGAGGCGTATTTCCAAAGGAGCACATTTTCAGAGTCTTGAGTGCTTCTCTTCTCTTTTGTGGAGATAGCTGATACTGGTCAGATGGTTTAAAGTCTGCCGGGATGTCTAGAGAAGGAAAAAACCCCTCTCTTCCATACCAGTTTTGAGGAAAACCATCTGAAGTAAAAGGCAAAAAGGGACTACAGCGCAAAGCGTACTGACTGCTTCTGGCACACTGTGATGCCTTAGCCAAATACATAGATACCTGCTGATTGTCGCTTGTTTAGTGAGCATTCCCTCTGCTCCCTCCACTTCTTCCTTTCCCATTGGAATGATTGTGTAATTACTCAATTTTTATTTTTCCTTTTTGATAGAGGTACCAGGAACACTTTACTCTGAACCCTTTTTTAAACAGTTCTACTACAGATTTATATGTGTCTCCCCTTTCGTTTATACATGAGTTGTTTTTTTTTTTAGAAATCAGTCTCCTAGAGTCTACCAGAGGCTTTTTTTCCTGATAAGTCTTTTAGAGACTGATTTTCCCCTGCACAGATATGCTTTTTCTCAAGTTCTTAAGATTTTCTTAAAGTGTGAACTTCTGAACTTACTTTCTCTGAAAGCCTTGCTTCCTTTTCTCTTTAGTTCAATTTCCAAATAATCCTTTATTGAATTTAAACTCTCAGCTGGGCCTAAGTTCAAGCAGACTTATGAGACTGCCTTTCTCATATGAAAGGCTTTAGTAAGATTTGAAGGGGTTTAAAATTCCCCCACAATGGGGGAAGAAGAATGAATTCAGAAAGCCTAATTGCCTTGGTTAAAATTGAGCAGCCAAAGAGTACTTTGGTGGTAAAGCAATCAAAAGAAGTTGACCTTTTGTCTTAAAGAACCATAGACCTTATGCTGATGGGAACTATAAAAAGTTGGCTGCAGTTTCATATATTTTTTGCTGTTTTTTTTTTGCTTACTAACAAATTTCAGCCATCTTTTTCCTTTGCCTGCCTTTTCTACAGTGGGCAAATGCTTCAACTGTTCTTTATTTTTTTTTTAATGTTACTTTCTGATGCATTTTAATATATGTCTTAAATAAGTGTGTTTAGTATTTCAACTGAGAAGCTGTTTAGTGCCAGTTTGTGCCCAAAAATGTTTGCTCCTCCCAGCCTCTGAAACATTCCTCCTTCTAACATATAAATGTTTCCACTTGATACTTTACCGAAGTAGTTTAGCAGTCTCTGGTTATTACTTGTGTTTGTCCAGGACTATTTCTAGCAAGATCTGTGTCAGAAGAATCGCTGGTTCCTGGAAGCTTCCTGCGTCCTCAAAGGAACAGGGAGCAGATCCTGCAGGTCTGAGTCCAGGAAAGCAAGGTCAGGAAGGAATGAAGCCTTACTTTAGTTTAGTCTCTGATTGCAGCTGACCTGAGTGTAGCGAGGTGCTGGAGAAAAGTAGGATACTTACAGGAGAGGCATCTTGCAGGTATTTGTTGACTCATCGTTCCTGGCTGCAGTGCTCAGCCTGGTAGGATACAGAAATTGTCATTCCCAGCACAACAGAGAAACTGGACAGCGGTGTGCTCTTGTACATGGCAGCCAGGGTGTTGCACTTGAGGACAACAGTTTGTTCAAAGTTTGTACCCAGAAGCTGGTCTCAGTCTGGGGAGCTTGTTGGAAGTGCCTGTTTGGATGGTCAGTACGTGGCGGTCATTTCATCTGCATCTGGCAAGGAATACAAGTGACTGACTGAATCTCTTCCTGCAAACCAGACACTGTGTGGACTCGCTAGGCATGCAGAGGAGAGCTGGGTGTGTGCAGCCAAAATGCACCCTACACAGTTATTAGGGTCCTCAGCTTCTGTGAGAATGACGACTTTGGTCACTAGCTGCCAGCTCATAGATTGTTGCTGTAGCTTCTCATTGAATCTGGCTTGCTGGTGACAATGAAAGCTCTTCTGCAGAAAAGGCAGTGAGTGCTGACACTGCACACAGTCTGTGCTATGCCATGTTTTGCTTCAGGTTCTGTACCTCTTTCCTGCTGAAGTTTTACTCTGGGCTCTCAAATATGGCTGGAAGAATTACCAGCTGTACCGGCGCTCCCGTGTTACACACTTCAAGATCTCTGGCTGGGAATCCTGTAGGAGCTTCTTCAGGCTGGGAGCCAGGTGCACTTTCTCAGCAGAGAGGGTATGCCACACTGTGCTCCAGGAGCCTGCACTACCTGGAGCAGCACCATGCTCCTGGCTGTCATGCACACAGCCCAGGGAGGGACACCACCACTTTTCTGACTTTGGGACGCTTCGATTAGTAGAAGTAATACAGAGACAATGCTACCAGTTCTCCCTTGTAACTCTAAGTTCTCCTTGACTCTGATCACAGAGCAGCATCTAAGGCTACAAGTTTCATACTGCTCCCTTGGAGGTGACCGTTTGCCACCTGTTGTGCAAGCAAGGCAGCAGAGAGTTTGCGTTTTTGCCTTACAGAACTAGATATAAAAGTTCAAGCTGCTGCCAGAGGTGTAGCAAAACATCCTGGAATGTGTGAATATTCCCCCTCCATCAACTTAACCTGTTTTCCCACCAGTCAGCTAGGTAAACTGCCAAAACTTAAGTGTATTTCCTATGCTGACACCCCTGTGCTCACAATAGCTTTTGAGGCATAATCCCCCTGTTCTCTGTAGCTCTGGCTGTTGCCAAATGCATCAGAAGGAACTCATTTGCCATGAACTCTTAGTACTGGTTACAGACACATGCAAGGCGTGGAGCTAGGTTGTTTGCAAGAATATAAACTCCTGGTGCTCTTATGATTCCTCAGATTTAATATTCAGCAATCCAACTAAAACACATTCACGCAGCTTGCAATTTCAAGATTACAAAACATGTCCACAGGTAGAGAGAGAAACTAAAGTTTTAATGCACAGTCCCACCCACTCCTGTAAATGTTAAATATCTGAAAATGTTTGTGAAGTTGTCTAACATAATTGTAAATCTGCAAAACTTTCAATTTTTCACTCTGCCTGCCAATAAGCAGTTTGTTGTGAATGTGAGACTGAGTTCAGATCCCGCTTATGCCTGGTGTGAGGACAGGGGAGATGAAAGAGAAGATTCCACTGTTGTGTTGAGAATGGTGAATGCTGCTAGGAACAATGGCTAATGTGAACATTTCAAAAAGCAAGCCTCCTTATCAACACTTGTTATGCCGTGTATACCTGCCTAGCATCACTAAAATAATATTCAACAAAGCTGTCCATCCAAAGGCTTATTCTTTGGTACCCTTCAAAGGATTGTTTTCCACAGAAAGGTTTAATGGCTGGATGGAGAATGTACCTTCATGCAGCATTCATCTTCCTGGTTGCTGGGTGGGATGACAGGACTCGAAGAAATACAAGACTGAAGTTCATGATAAGGGCACTGCTGTAGCTTGTGTGAGCTGTGAGGTGCCTAATGGGAGTTAGAGTGCAAACTTCATCAAGGCTACTCTCTAAGTACTCTCTAAGTCATCACATACAGGTGCTGAAAATTCTGAATATGTATTTTCCTAGACTGCTCTTATTAAAATGAGTACAGCAAAAAAGGTGAGGGTTTTTTTTTCATTGGATTTTGATGCGAGCCCCAATTTAGCAAATCCATGACATACTTTTTGCTTCAATAGCATTTTAGGCATGCAATTTATATGATTTGCTCAATATATTTAAATTTTTCCCTCAACTACTTCTAGGTACATGGAAACCAGTGAAGCTAAGATTATGCAAACAAAGCAAGTAATGTATTTGAGTTTAAAGTTATAGAAAAACATAGAAAAAAGCCAAAGGATCTGTAGAGCACCTGCCTGAAGTAACAGGTCTTTATTTGTTACTTAGTGTTGAACACCCTTGTCCTTTCCTCTTGTGTGATAATGCCAGTTGACAGTCTCCCAGCTTTAGGAGATCATATAAGGGCTCAGATTGAATTTCTCCCCCTCCCACCCTCCAAGTCAGATGTCTTTATTCTGTGTGAACCCACTTGTAGGTCAATATTCAATAGCCCTTGGATCACGAAGAAGCTATGCTTAGAAAAGGAGTAAATTCAAATCTGTGGCAAACCATCAGATCTGGTTCCTAAACAGTAATTAATCTCTAATGAATTCACCTCTTGTGTTACTTATTTACATTGCAAAGTGGCTATCACTGGTGACTACCTCTTAAATTCAGCATATGAGCTGGAGTAACAATAACCTCTCCTACTGATGTCGGCAAAAGGTGAGGCTTGCAAGGTGAAAAAATTTTCATGTGGCTTTCAGTCACAGCCTTCATTTTCTTTCCACATTGATTCTTTCCTTTTATTCTCTTTCCCTTTTATTGCATTGGAGAATGACAGGAAGAAATACTAGTTTTGGAGCTGCCTTCTGCAGTACCTGCGTGAGTTAAGAGCAATGCAGACTGGGTAAAAGGCACCCATTCTCTCTTGCCTTTATACCCTCTCTAGAATCACTTTGCAGAGGTATCATCAATCTATATACAGCAACAAGGAACCAGCACGATATATTTACTGTGCTTCTAATGGCCCTGTGCTGTAACCCCATGGAACTGCTGCTGCACAGTCCGTAGGCGCTGGGTTTTTGGCGTGGCAACATCGCAGAGTTGCTGGCTGGGCTACCTACTTGATTGCCTTCCTTGCCTCTGGGGAGGAAGTTTAGAGCCTGCTGCCTGTTTGTAACACGCAGTTTAGAAATGCCAGAGACTGGAAATTGGGCCAAATGTGCCATTCACAGAGTTACAAATGGGAATCATTTAAAGCTCAAAACATCTCCTGCTTTTCCTCCCCTCTCTTTCCTAAAGGTCAAGCTATTTGCGTAGAAACATTAAGCCAGCTGTAGAGAGGTTGCAAGACCATTCTAGCTACACTGTGATGTGATTTTTATCTCCCACCCTAACAGGCAATGTCAGTCATAATTAGTGTTATACATAAATTCCTCACTGAGATGCAGGCTTCATATGATTAGGGACTAAACTATGTAGAGTGCTGCTTTTGTGACTGTGTAGTTTCAATTAACAGATTCAGGGATGAAAAACCGCAGTGAGAGATGACTGCTGAGGTCATAGAGGTTACCTTTTTTTACAGCTGTTGTCATCTTAAAGGGCAAAACACAAATGGAAGGGCGTTTCATTAACCTGACTAGGGAAACTGCTGCCACAGATAGGGTATCAGCAAAAAAAGCATGGTCAGGACAAATCCTTTCCATGACCTTGATCACAGTTATAAGCATCCTAATCTCCAATGGGCATGGTAACGATGTGTAGCACAAGCTCGTTATAGCCTAGCTCTGTTTCATCGGTGAAGCATGTAAGCAGATTATTACTGGGCTGATCAGTGCTCTTGCCAATCAAGAAATTCTTGTTATTTCAAAGCTAAGTGCAAGAAAGCCAGAAGATGAAATAAATACTGCACAGTGATGGGCAGAGACAGAAATCCACCATTGTAGTCCAGGAAAGTGACCCTGGATTTCTTCCTTTTCTTTCAAGGAGCCTTTAAGCTCTGGAACTCAATCCTGAGAAACTGTCAAGGGATACAATATTCAAAGAAGAAGGAAAAAAAAAAGTAGAATACATAGGGCCGTCATTAGCATTGGCAAAGTAGGTCTGCCTGGGGTAGGAGACTGTCAGCAGTGACAAGGCACCTAAGGACATGCTCCCTACTTGGTCTGTGTTCGAGATCTGGGGAGCTGAGTGAGGTGATTGCCGTGAAGAGATATTTTTATGGAACTGGCTCACTTTTGGAAACAGTGGTTGCTGTCTCAGTCCTTGGGCCCTCAGTAGTACTGGGGCTCTCCTCCGTTCCTCTGGCCCTGTTGTGCCCATTTAATGCCTGCTTCTGGCCACAGCTCATGCCGCAGCCCCTCAGTATAAGGGGCAGTCTGAGACAATGAAGACGTGGGACAATAATTAACTTGCCTCAATTTCTGAGCAGAGTTGAGCCAACACTAAGCTCGTATAGATTTTTCTTTGCAAACGCGTTTACTTTTTTCTGCAAAACATTAACCCTATTACAATTTTTATCAAAAGGAAAATGGGGGACTGACTGGAATTGTTGCATCTGAAAACACACAGGATGTTATTCCTTACTGCAGACATAAATTGCTGGCCCAGTCCTTGCTGCTATCCAGACTCTTTGCTGTTTGCAGAGTGAAGAGTAAACAATCTCATCTTCCCCTCAACCCTTTACTCGCTGATTTGCACTGATCTAGAATGTCTATGAAACAAGGTTATAGAATGAAAGGTCCCTCTGCTTCCGTGTATATGCAACTGTCAGGCCTAGAACACAGACGAGTTTTGATTTCACCTTAGATTTTTATTGGCAACTAATAATTGAATAAGCAAAATTTTAAAAAATTGTAATTTCTTGCAGTTTAAGGGGAGAACTGAACTGTTCTCTTCCAGTTTGTCTCTGAACACCCTTATTCTTCATCGAGTTCTTGTTAACAGCTGTTCTTGAAAACTTGCTAGCACCCGAAACAGACCCCTAGCACTTGCTCCCCTTCATTCAGTGGAAATGAACCAGGTCTTCCTGAAGATATTGAGAGCTGGATGGATTTTTTTCATAAATCTGGACTTCTTGTGTGGCAATGCAGGAAGAGTGTTAAAACTAAATGACTTAACTGCAGCCTTCCTGAGTGTTAGGAAGGATCAACCATAATATGGGAGAACAGAACTGAAGCTACAGGCAGCAAGCTGCTTTCATTTAAAAGTAACATAATTAAAAAGGAAAAAAATAAACATTGGAAATATATTTTTAGAAAGCTGGAAACAAATGTGACTTTTCTAGTACATTTGCAAGGAATTATATCAAATGCTATCAAGCAGACAACATAATGACCTATCAGAAAAACACAATGTCACTTGTAGGTGGCTAAAAGTACAAAGTAGGAAGATAATAGTGTCACTAAATGCTTTTTGTAAATTGCAAGGATGGGAGTTCACGGAAATGTTTTCTGGCTGAATAGAGATACAAGTACAGATAGATGGGGGCAGGAAAAGACAAGAAGGCGGCTCTCCCATCAATCCCGTAATCTTTACTCTGACTCAAGAGTACAAAATTTGTGGGTTCATTACTGAAGTTTTAACATCATTCAGCTATGAATAGATAGCAAGTGAACATAGAGACAAGTGTCCATGTCTATTTCTCTCTCCCTTTAAAGCAGTGCCAGAATGCTATATTATTGCTATCATTTTGGGGGAGAAAAAAAACAGATGCTGTTTTCTGATGGGCAGGGAGGAGTATTTTAGTTGTTCTATTCTGATGACACTATAGAAAATCAAGTGTATCTATAATCTGTGCTGCAAAATGCAGTGTAGCTTTGGGGTGTCTACTAATTTTAAAGGACTCAACTTGAAAATCAGGAGTTATCTAGCCATCATTGTACAGTGCTCTGCATATTACCATGTTACTTAGGTGAACTACTTGTCAACAGTTAACTTGATAAATGCATCACCTTAGCAACCAGAACATTAACATACTACAGCAGCAAAGTATATACTTTGTATATACTTTAGTATATACTAAAGCTTATACTTCGTTGTCAGACACAGGAGTTAGGGGGGATGATATATGTGCTAGAGCACTGTGCAGAATTAGGATAAAAAGTAATGGTAAAGCTAAAGAAGAACCAAATGTAATATTTATTTTGTGTCTAATGCCAAGTCAGTTGTGGTAACTGAAGTGATTTTCAAGTAAAAGAAGTAAAAGTAATACATGAGCCAGAATATATGAGCATATCATTCCACATTCTCCTTCCACTTCTTTGCCTCACCTTCTTTAATTTTACAGTTTATTTCTTCTCAAGCACAACCTATCATAAGCTTTTTAGTACCCCTTATTTTTTCCTGTCATTCATGTGTTTCATCCAATATGCAAAACGTTGCATAAATGGAAAATACTTTTAGAGCAGCAAATATGTAGCAAGCGGCAGATACCTGGCAGAACACAGTCTAAGAGAATAAACAGAGCACTTAATCTAACTGACAGACAAATTCCAGTTTAATTTTTGGGTGGCTTAGTATTTTTCTACAGATGGATCCGAAGTAGTGAGAAAACCACTATCAAATGCAATGTTGCAATCCAGGACAGCCCTGATTCACCTTGTTTTACTGCTTGCTGCAGCTGTAGTTTCATTTCTTCCTGAATTCCAGTGTACTCAAAAAGTATTTTAAATGAGGCACTGTCTGAACTCTAGAATGTACCACTGTATTCCAGGGCTCGGCAGACTGTTGCTTCCAATGCAGGTGACCTATTATAACTGTCTCCAGGTTTGGCCTAGAGGTGTGAATGTGGCTGACCTCCAATTGCACAGGATGAAGAAACAAAGGAAACAAATGGCTGCCCTAAAGCCATATGGAATAGCTCTATAGAACTTCTTTGCTGATCAGTTGTGAGACAGCTTTGTGTTTCAGTTATGTTTTGTCCAGATCTGCTGACTTATGTTGTAAAAAACTCACTCTGGCATTATACCATAAAAAAAAAAAGTCTTCATTTTCCTATTATGAAACAGCTCTTTGTTTATACAGACATTATATTGCTGGAAACTGGTATGATGCCTGTAATTTCATTTAAAGAAAAAGCAAAATCTTGTGTTCTGTTTTGTTTTGTTTTTTTCCTCATTATTTCTTGTATTGGTCTTGTGTGGCAAGATTTTGGTAGCAGGGGGGCTGCAGGGGTGGCTTTCTGGAGAAGCTTTTCTTGCGTCTGATAGAGCCAATGCCAGCTGGCTCCAAGATGGACCCACTGCTGGCCAAGGCTGAGCCAATCTGTGATGATGCTAGCACATCAGTCATGACATATTTAAGGAGAAAAAAAATTACTGCACAACAGCACAGAGTAAGAATAACACTGTTGTGAGAGCAACAACTCCTTAGACATCAAGGTCAGTGAAGAAGGACTGGAGGAGGTGCTGCAGCAGATATCCACCTGCAGCCTGTGGAGGATCCTATGCTGAAGCAGGTGAATGCCCAGAGGAGGTTATGAACCCTCGGGAAGCCCGTGTTGGAGCAGGCTCCTGGTAGGATCTGTGGACCTGTGAAGAGAGGAGCCCATGCTGGAGCAGTCTGTTCCTGAAGGAGTGTACCTTGTGGAAGGGACTCACACTGGAGCAGTTTGTGAAGAACTGTAGCTCATGGAAAGGACTCATGTTGGACAGGTTCATGCAAAACTGTCTCCTGTGGGAGGGACCCCATGTTAGAACAAGGGAAGAGTGTGATGAGTCCTCCTCTTGAAGAGAAAAGAGCAGCAGAAACAATGTGTAATGAACTGACTGCAGCCCCCATTCCCCATCCACCTGCACTTCTCAGGAGGAGGAGGCAGAGAAAAATCAGGAGTGAAGCTGAGCCCTGAAAGAAGGGGTGGTGGTGGAGGGAAGCTGTTTTAAGACTTGTTTTTTCATTTCTCATTATCCTACTCTGATTTGACTGTAAATAAATTAAATTCATTTCCCTGAGTCAAGTCTGTTTTGCCTGTGATGGTAATTGGTGAGTGACCTCTCCCTGTTCTTGCCTCAACTCGTGAGCCTTCCCTTATATTTTCTCACCTGTCCATCTGAGTGACAGAGTGGCTTGGTGAACACCTGGTGTCCAATCAGGGTCAACACATCACACCTTTTCACTCCAGTCTTAGATGCAAAAGGCAAGTCTGTCTTGGTGTATGCAATGGGCACCTAAGCAAAAAAACTACTAGTGAAATATCTGTATATGATGTTTATGACATACATTTAATGCTCTTTTTTAATATTGTGTTCTGATGATACCCACAGAGCTCCATGCAGTTTGACAAACCTATATAATATCATCAACAAGGTACAGATTTTCACATACAAAAGCAGATGGTAAAACAGCTAGCAGTTCAGGGACATGGGCATCGGGAAATTCCAGCAGTGGCAGAAATTAACCACTTACTGCCAGTGTCCCAGTTTCTTAAATGATGCAAAGTTATGTACATGATGGTCACTATATTATGAAAAAAAGGAAGAATATAACTAGACACTGCATGTTACAGTTGTGCTTTTAAAATAACCTAGTCACTATGCACTAAATATCCTAAACAAGGTCTCTCTGAGTGGTTAAAAAGAAAAAAAAAAAATCTAAATTTTGTTATTTTTTTCTTTGAAACTTTATGTGCCTGCCATATTCTTTAATATTCTTTATTAATATTCTTTAATATTTTTTATTCTTTAATATTCTTTAATATTAATTCTTAATATTTTCACAAATATGACTTGCCACTTTGCTACTGTGGAAAACACTGAATGTGAGACCCAGAGGGGCTGCCTGGGAGGCAGAAGTTAACATAAGGAAGTCCTCATGGTGTATTAATGAAGCAGTTTGATGGATAAAGAAATTACTGCCCCTACAAACATAAGATGTCTGGAGATAGATGCAGCTGGGTCATAACTTAAGAGTAAAGAAATCTTTCATACATGTTTTCCAGCTCACCCTATAGTACATTTTAAATAAGGCATCTGTTACAACAACATTTCATGCTGTAAGTAACATAGGCAGATCCTAAAGGAAGCAGTTGACTTTATTGTTTTACTTCTGTGGATCTCTTTTCAGAAAGGGGAGGAGAGAGAACAGGAATTTGAAGGTAAGGAAATTCATCTTATGGCCCTACTTCAAGTATCCAGGCCTCCAGCCCTAGTTATCTTATTTTTATCTCTTAAAAACTTGTTCTTTGCCTCATTCCTGTGTCTGCAGAAAAAAAGGTCTCAGTACTATCTCAATTCCTGCAAGTACACATGGTGTATCCATACTTTTTCCATATAGGTCAAAGTAGCATTTGGCAACTGTTGATGTGCAGCATCTGTGTTTGTAAAGCAGTGGCTGTGCTAACTTGTATGACTCCTGTAATGTCAGGTACAATCTAGTCATAATTTTCCTGGAAAAAAAACCCCTTCTGTTTTCATTCAAGTGAAAATAAAGGCTAGGAAGAAAAGATTTTTTTGGGGAGGTTTGACTGGGTGGAAAGAAGTGAAATGCATTTACTTGCTTGTCAAGGTAGCAGAAAGGAATATAAATTTAAAGGACTGGTGCTTTCACATTTGAGGCTGGCCTCCTGATTTTTAATTCTGAAACCAGTAGCAGCCTTCAGCTATCCTGGAGACCAGTCATACCAGCAATCTGATGGAAATTCTCTGCCTTATGCAAATCCTGTGAAAATATGGCTAAAACTAATTGAACCTTTTATTTTGGGTTCTTCTGAATGCAAGTTTCCAGAATTATTGCACTTTGCATAAAGTTGAACAATGCTGCATTGTTGTAGGACTGAAGGACAGTTCCTTCAAGCATGATGCCATTAATTTCTTTTTATTTTTTAAGAACTTAATTTCATCAATGTAAAGAGCATATTTTTTTCTATTTTCTCACCTGGCATTCATTCCAGAGTGGAAGGCTACCAGAACTGTTTCAACATTTCTGGAAAACACAACCATCTAATTCTGAGATTCTTAATAGCATTTCTGCCCACAGCCTGAAAACAGGGAACTGAGTATGGACTGACATAACAGGGAACTGAGTATGGACTGACATAACTCCGGTTTTATTGATTTCCATTTTAAACAAGCATTAAAAGGGAATGCTTTGTTATGGATCCTTAGACCATCTACTTAACAAGAGTGATAGATTTTCTGAAATTACAGCCTGTTTCTTTTCCACTTAATTATATAGGTTCTTCCTGTGACACCTCTTCCCTTTACAAATGTCTGGCTTGCAATGACCCCTGAAGATCTGGGTTCTGTGTATTAACCCACATTCTAAAAGTACATCTCTGGCTGGAATATCTTGCAAGCCAATGGCATGGCTAACCGGTGATAAAGAAACATAGTCCTGTGACTGTCACTTGACATAGTGACTTTGGTCACTTAAGGCAAAGACAAAAACATTATAGCTGACAGAAACTCTTTAGGAGAGTAGCATCAGTTTAGTAAAAAATGCTGTTGGTTATTTGAAACAGTTTAATTATTAGGAAGTCTGGGTGTTTCCCTCCCACCACCATATCCATCTTCTACTTTTTCATGCAGTTAGTTTACTTTGCAAAGAAACTGCATGAATTAGCATTAAAGACTAAGTCCGCTTTAAATGAACATATTCTGTTAAATATAATGCTGACATTTCTTGGTTGTGAAGTAAAAGAAATGATGGGTCTGTATCAAGTTAACTCTGATACCAATAATAACTGCCTGTAAATACTGAAAGATTCTCAGGGGAAAGTGAGATGGAAAGGTATGGAAAAAACCCTTCATTTTATGGATGACTTTGGTATTCCCTTTCCCTTGCAAGAAGTAAGGAACATAGTTTCTGCAGAATTAAGTGCTTGTTAATCAAAGTCAAAACATATGTAGTGCCTACAGTTGAATAAACCAGTAGACTAGATAAACTGTGTAGGAAATTGATTATGAATTAATCAGAATTAACAGGATAGTTCGACTGTGTCTAACAATTTGATGAGGAATAGACACACTCTGTAACAGTGGGTTCATATGACGAAACTTTAAAAATATGCATACCCAACTGAAATTCACAGCTCTAAGTTGAATCATGGATTTCTGTTTACCATTGGCATGGATTTATAATTCCATTATATGCATTTAATCATAAACAAAGAAACCTTAATCTGTATGATTCATAGCTTCAGGTTTTCATCCTAAATTAAGACTTATACCAAGGGTGCAAAGCTAAAATTCTTGAAATAATATCTTGAGTCTTTGCCAATGACAATGGTTTCCACTCAGATTATCAACTTCACCAAACATGCTAATGTGTTAGGTTAATATTCAGTAAAAAGACAATGCTTCTTTGTATGCCATTTTATAAAAAAATTAGTTGCTTTGAAACATGATTTTGGATGATACTTGTTCTTTTTGCAATACTCCCCCCAATTTTATTAAAAAAATTAAAGATGTGATATCTTCTTGAAGGTCTCTTTCAACCTCGATGATTCTATGATCTAATGGGATGGCTATTTCTAACACTGACTTTGGAAATAGTTCTGTTTTCACATCTATTTCTTTGTTTATCTCTGAATGCATGCAGTTGATGTCTAAAGTCTTGTCTGATGTCTTGTGCATGCTATGTGGAAGGAGTGTATTTTCTTACAAGGTAGTTCTTGAAGATATGAGTCCAAGTAGGATACGTTTGAGGCCTAGTAACCTTCACAGTCCCAGCAAAAATTAAATTATTTACATACACATTTTATATTTACTATCACTTTGATTCTCTCTCTTTCTCTCTACAGCATAAGGGAGATGACTGTAGTTTCTCACTGCATGGAAGAACAAAGGTACTTAATCTTTTGTACAGTTGATCTGTGGTGGCAGTAGGTATTTGTCTAGGCTGTGGACCTCTGTAAAGAATAGCAGAGAACCAAACTGAGCTAGACCAAAGATCCGTTTGGTCCAACATCCTGTTTCTGAGAGTGCTAAAATATCAGAGATCAAGAGCAGAACACGCTCAGAGGTGTTCTCAACATTCAGACATTTTGCAACATTTTAGCTTAGGGTTCTATGCATTTATAATGTCACAATGGATTATCTGTGAACTTAACCAGTAATTTTTTACATTCGGTGTGAAATGTTAACATTCACCCCATACCATGGAAAATTCTATAGCTAAACTATACAATGTGTGACCAATCAGGCCCTTCTGCTCCTTCTGAACTAGACAACTGGTATCTTTATTGGTGGTCTGCAGCCCTTACACGTGGAGGGGCAGGGAGCAGTTGATTCCAGTGTATCTACTAGATAGATTTTACAGACCTCTATCATGTCCTTCCACAGTTGTCTCTTCCCAGCTGAAAAGTCTCAATTTGTTCTGCTTCTTATTTTGGAAGCCATTGCATGTTTTAAATCACTATCATTGTCCTCCCCTGAGCCCTCTCTGGAAGGAAAACAAAGGCCAGCATTGTACATGGCGTCCAGTCATGATCATGCACAATTTGAGAATGATGGTATCCATTTAGCTATTTAATCCTTTCCTAACAATACGTAATATTCAGTTTGCTTTTCTGACTGCTACTGAGTTGGTAGTAACTCTAAGAGCACATTCTGATGACTGGAGATGCATTGGTTTAGATGTGAACATAAGACTGTTTTCCTAATGTTGCTTTAACTGTAGTAAAGCTACTTTATTTCTTACCAACTTCATGAGAAGCCTCAGACACACGCTTGTTTTTGTTTCGAGAGCTGAAAGTCAACTGTGGGAGAAAATCAGAGAGGAATCCTTAAGGCCTTAAGGGCACAAGAACTAAGCTTAAACTGGTTTTATATTCTGTAATCTCCAAAGGATGTCGTGTTAAAAAGTCTGTTTTTTCTTTCTGTGTTTTTTTTTTCCCCTCTCAAAGCTCTGAACTTTTGTTATGCATACATGACACTAAATGGTGCCTATGGACAGCTGTCAATCTTTTGCTGCATGTTCATGCATTAAATTTTATGCACTGTTAGAGGTGAAATGGTGTCATTAAGAGTAAGCAGTCTTCCTTTCTAGTGTGTCAGATACAAAACACTGAAAAATGAGAAAGGAAAATGAATATTTGACAAAGACACAGGACTTAGGCTGTGTTAGCAAAACCTCTGCTGAGCATTCAACCTTGTCCACCTCCATCTCTGCTCTTTTATAATCACTAGGCCTTCAGAAGTCAACTTCATTTTGCATTGAGCCTTCCTTTGTAGCACAGCTGTTGTGTAAATGACAGATTTTGGTGCCTGTAAAGTCAAAAAATCTGGAAAACAAGCTAACATTTTGAGGAAGGCGGATACACAGTTGCCAGGTGTGTTACTGGGACTATTCCTACACTCCTAAAAGTTGGTCTGCTTTACCAAAGCCCTATCCATGTTACAGATGTGTACTTTTAAAGTGTGTGGGAAGAAGGGAAAAACATAAAGGAAGACAACATGTTTTATTGGCTTTTGGAAGCAGACTGACTTTTATAAAATCTCATATATAGCTCTGTACAGACTTTCAGAAAGATTTTTCTTTTTTCTATTTGTGCTTACAGACATCTGTTCACATTTTCTAGTGGGGATTCTGGGATTTAAACAGCCATCTGCTTCCTACTGTAGCAACTCAACAGCAAAGGGAATTTTCTCAACTAACAAATAAGAATCTTTGTCTAATACAAAGGCACCGTTAAGAACATATGCTACCTTTTCCTTTTAACCTCAGTCAATATATTTTTCAGTCCATTTAGATTACACAAATTTACCAAAACAAACTGAATAAAGTGTCCAGAATCTCACGCAGGGAGTCAGAACTCAAACCAAACAAAGCTTCGTGTATGCTGCCATTGCGTGCCATTCTGCGTGAGCCTGTTGCTGAATTCTGCTACCTAGTAAAGACAGTAAAGAAATTCAGTGGGGTTGTACTACAGGCTTAATTGTTTGAACAAGAAGGGTGGAAAAAGTGCACGACTTTTACCGTAGAAACCTGCCTAGGAAGCAGAAGCATCTGGAAATTGTATAGCTGTCTGTGTGTACCGTCCTGCTTAAGCCCAACTGGTCAGCACGAGGTATGAGGCTAACAAGGCTGAACAGTTTCTGACATGTGAGCTTGTCTCTGCAATAATCAGAGTAGACATCTTTTATAGTAGGTTTATGGGCACTGTGTTGTATATTAACTTTCTATTACTGGTACGTACTGAGTACATTAAAAGGGTCTGTCTTTCCCCCCTGCCCCCGAAGGCATTCAAACTGTTACTGGCAGTGCTTTGTGTTACGTGAATAATCATATTACACTTTCCCTGAGCACTAAAAATCATCTTCAAGGATTAATTCTGGGACTTATCTCCATTTAAAGTACATAGCATATGCATAACATATACATTTAATGAAATAAAATGAAATTGGAAGTTACTGTCAATACAGAGGAGATTAATACAGAGAAGAGCCAAGATGACCTAGAAGAACTTTAAGTGATAAGAAGGGGATATAATACAAGGTCATGAACAAGAATTTCTGCCATGCAATAGTAATTTATTAAATGGAATTTATGTATATACTCATTAAATGATTCTGATTCTTGGATGAATTTTTAAGTTGCACCCAGACATGGATTTCTACTGGTCATATACAGGGCATCTGTGAGTGTTGTAACGTAGTGTATATTGGTTTTGTTACTACACTCAAGAAAGACATGTTCTGAACAAACTAGAGAAGAGATAGAAGGCTAATCAGAAGAGTGGAGACTCTGACTTACAGGTAAGGCTTAAAATTAAGTTAGCACTGGCTAACAGGATATTAAGAAGAGGTGGGTATGCTGTCCATAAATTCTCAGAAAACAATCAGCAGGGAGAGTCATCTGTGAAGTAGCCTGCAAGGTGATGCTGCCACAAGAGCAATGGGTATAAGCTAGCTATAAAAATAATTTATAAAGGATATTAGATTCTGGAATAGCTTTTCAGTGGGAGTGGTATGAGCAAAAAACAAAAACCTTCAGAGACATTTCAATCAGTTTATGAATGGGATTAAATAATATATTTTATGAAAATGACCCACAGTGGTTTCCCATAAGAATTTGGAGGAGGTGTCACTCCTGTTCTACTCTGCTCTGGTGAAAGACTGGGAAATTCTTTTTGATGAACTTGCCTTCAGGCTATTAAGATGCAAAAGTTTTATGTTGTTAAGTTCTGTATCATAGTTTTCAACCTTTCTTTCCTCATATTTTATTTTTTTTAATTGTTTTGTTAATGAGGTCACCCCTCAGTCTCCTCTTCTTCAAGCTAGAGAGACCCAGCTCTCTCAGCCTCTCCTCATAAGGGAGATGTTCCGCTCCCTTAATCAATTGAGGATAAAACCTTCACAGTCCACTCATTTGCTGGACTTGAGTTTGACAAACATAATTCAATTCAGAATCTTGAAGCACAGTGAATGCTACCTAAATAATGTATTTTTCATGACAATTTCAGTAAGTCTGTTGCAATGGACTACTAGTGGGGCACAAAGATTGAAGCATCATGGCAAGACTTACATGAAAGGTCAATGGAAGAAAAGTAATTTTCTTTGCTCTCAAATTCTCTATAGGGAGGTCTTACCATAACCTTTATGCTGCTGGTACATCTGCATGCCCAGGTGGGATTTGGCTGAGTTTTGTGTTATCACTCCAAAGCATCCCATTGCTTGAAATTTCTACTTATGGTCCTCTTTCCAGATATACTTCAGTTATGAGTGACACTAGTTCTATCACAATTAGAGGACCACCTTAGAGAAGGGATATGACTATACTACTTGGGAAAGGTCATATAGCTTAGAGTGATGAAAGTATTTATTGACTTCTGAAGAGTCAGCTGGGATTTTTTAAAAGCACTGACTCCTTCAAAGATCTGCTGTTTTCTTACCCACAAGACCACCTAGAAATCATTATTAATTTTTAAGTCTTGGTCACTGTTATCCATATATTATGTTTCTCTCTGTCCACACAAAACCTTAACAAGGCACCAAATGGTGAAAAGGCACAGCTCATCAGTCAGAAGACTGTTTACTCTGGAGTCATTTGAAATCTGTGGATACTGGCCAGAGGGTCTTGAGAATACATGGGAGGCTGCTCCCACTGGTATTAGAACTAGAAGATTAGATAGATATGTCTCTTGTCTAAGCCCCTGGGTGTTGGGGCTGGGGTGAGGAAATGGGAAAAGTGACCTTTTTACTGCACATACAACAAACAAAATATTTAGGAGGGAAATGGTATGCATCTGTTTCAGTAAACAAAACAAGCCAATTAAAAAGGGAAAAAAAGGGCCCAAAATAATTAAAAGTACCATCAGACAAGACAAGTCCAAGATGCTGCCGGAATCCATGTACATGCATGCAGATCCTAACACTGAATTCTGAGTGGTTACTACAGATGAACTGTCATTTCAAAACCACTAAAATTGTCCATGCAGATCCACATTTAATATCCTACTGAGATGCATTTAAATCCCATTAGCAAGATAATACTAGTATGCCTCATAGAAAGGACATGAAAAGAGTAGATTTTTAAAGAGATGAATCCTTTTCGCTGTGAGCTTGCCTAAGGAAGGACAGAGAAAATAATTCAGCATCTCTATCAATACTGGTGAACAGGGCCAAAAGGCCAGGCTTTTTTGGCAACCAAGTCTTGGAAAAGAAGCAAGCCCTTGAATTCCTTCCTCTCAGGGGGGCCTAGGAAGCTGCTGCTCCTACCCAGTTAACCAGCATTTTTAGTGGAAACCCATTCACTTAGCTTTCCAATGCTAGAACAGCCTATTCAAGGTCTGTCTCAGGAACTGGTCAGAATATGAGGCTGCACATCTTCATAAAGTTGTGTCTCAATGCTTCCTAATATGTTTTGCTGAAATGTCTAGGGCCTGATCCCTTGCATATGATGAGAATATTTTCATTAGTCAAAGCAGAAAAGGTTTCACTCTGTCTTACTGGTATTTGATGAACAAACTCAACAGAAGAGGGAGGGTCTCTTACACTTTAACAAATTTATTTGCTACCACTGTTAGGCTTATTTTTCTCTCGTAACACTGTGGTGAGTTGACCCTGGCTGAATGGAAGGTGCCCACCAAGCTGCTCTATCATTATCCTCCTTGGCTGGGCAGAGGGGAGAAAATATAACGATGAGTTGAGGTAAAGGACGAGGAGATGGCTCCCCAATTACCATCACGGGCTAAACTGGCTCAGCTCAGGGAAATCAATTTAATTTATTACCAATTGAATCAGAATAAGATAATGAGAAATAAAAAAACAAATCTTAAAACACCTAC
>VZRW01009987.1:16776-83694 GCA_013398125.1 Aegotheles bennettii | reverse complement strand
CCTTTGGACATTCCCCTGCTCCAGCATGGGGTCCTCCACAGGCTGCAGGTGGATATCTGTTGTACCATGGACCTCCATGGGCTACAGGGGCACAGCCTGCCTCATCATGGTCTTCACCACTGGCTGCAGGGGAATCTCTGCCTTGGTGTCTGGAACATTTCCTACCCCTTCTTCTGCTCTGACCTTGGTGTGTGCAGAGTTGTTGCTTTCACATATTCTCACTCCTCTGTCCAGCTGTAGTTGTTGTGCAGCAATTTTTTTTTTCTTCTTAAATATGTTATCACAGAGGTGCTACCCACCATCACTGATGGGCTCAGCCTTGGCCAGCAGTGGGTCCATCTTGGAGCCAGCTGGCATTGGCTCTATCAGACACAGGGGAAGCTTCTCACAGAAGTCATCTCTGCAGGCCCCCTGCTACCAAAACCTTACCACACAAACCCAATATAAACCTAAAGACAACTTTCTCTCTTCATTAAGTATGTGGTTTTTAGTACATCACTTGTTACCCTCTGTACCTAACTGCAGCAGTCAATTTCTATGGGAAACACATTTTTGTAAGTGATTTCCCTATTTTACTCTTATGTTCCTTCAATACTCTTATATATGGTGCTAGCTCAATGTTATGGTCTCATCTACTTTATATAACAAGCAGCCTTGATCCACCAATGTTTTAACACTTCTCTTAAACAAATTTATTTTACCCATCCAGATATCTTTCTTCCAATTATTCTTGCCTATGTGAGTTTCCAACATAAGAAACAAAACAGCCTTCCTCCCCCAGCCAAACTAAAAGCAACTTCAGGAGCAATCTGGACTTTAATTCTATGAAGGTTCAAAGAGAAAATTAGTGTTACAACTGTTAGACTGCAAAATACACTTAAGCTGCTACATAAATGTAAAACATTCCCTTGACACTAGAGTTGCACAAAAAATTGATTATGTGACTGTTTTTCTGTTTGACCATTCAGCTAAAAAGCAATAGTGGAACCCTGCAAAGCAACAACTGAAGTTTCCTTATGTTGAAATTTACCATTCCAATCCAGAGAGTTGAAAGAAAAACAAAAGAGAAACAGGGCTAACTTCTTAGAATCTGGGGTGGGGAGGTGGTTCTCTCTCCACACTTTCTTGTGCTCCAGGACTGCAGTTCTGTGGGACTTGGAATGAACATCATTGCTGTGGGTGAGATAGTCTTGGCTTCAGGAGTTTCACTTAATTTAACGCAAATTAACAAACTTCAAGTTACTGATTTGGGTATTGAAAAAAAACAAGATGATAAACAATCAAACATTTGCAGAAACATCTTTCTTCTCCCTTCCCCAGGGTCGGTTTCAGTACCTCTCCTCCCTTTCTAGTCTCAATTCCTCTTGTTTTCACTGTGAGTCACGTTCAGTCCCCTTTCAATTCCCTCTGTGAGGCAACAGGTGGTGCTGGAAGCGGGGGTCAGTGAATAGTGGTTTCTTTCAGCTGCTTCTTGCTTCTTACTCTTTTTCACCCCCATTGCTCCATTCATCCTACTGACAAAACACAGCCTGAAAGGTTATAACAACCTGAATAAATATCCATTACAAACTCTACTTCTTACTTCTACACATTAGACAACATAAAAATCTAAATTTGCATTACAAACTTCTGGCTGCCTTCCTGCAAGGCTCACAGCAGAGAATACTAGAGCAGTTTGACTACATAAGAGTTACAAATTCTACACTTTGTCACTGTAAGGGCATATCTCCTTTGCAGAAGCAGCAGGATCAGACCATGACTGATCCCAAGGTCATCTTGCATTCTGCAGGGTAGTGTTTACACAGGGCACAGCCCCCAGGTTATGCAGACAAATGCTTTCGTTAAAGCCATTACCTGTATCCCAGCAGCAGCAGTTTCATAGCAGCAGCAGTTTCCCAGCATTGCCACTGCAACAGTATCTCCCTGGAATGGTAGCCATATATCCTACATTTTTGTAATTTCACTTTCAGCAAAGGGCCAATGCGTAGTTTCATTTTGAGGGGCAGTTTTCCATAGGTCTGCTCCATCACAGTAAGCAGGGCAGCCTGAAGAGGCTGAATTTTCAAGCCTGTTGCTGCCCTTTCTTTCCCCACCAGAGATGTCGGGATGTTCCTTACCTTCGTCCCTCCCCCCCTCCCTCCTTCCCAGTTCTCTGGCAGCAACCTAGAGCAGCTCAGCACCTATCTGCAGCTGTTGCCCACTGGCTCCCCCAGCCCGACTTCAGTATGAGGACATCCCTGTGTGGTGGGGTTTTGGATGAGTGAGTCCAGAGGAGAGCCATGAAGATGATGAGGGGGCTGGGCAACTTCTTGTATGATGACAGGCTGAGTGAATTGACGTTGTTCAGCCTGAAGAAGAGAAGGCTCCAGGGAGACCTCATAGCAGCCTTCCAATACCTGAAGGGGCTACAGGAAAGCTGGAGAGTGACTTTTTACAAGGACATAGAGTGATAGGACAAGAGGTAATGATTTCCATCTGAAAGAGGGTAGATTTAGGCTGGATATTAGGAGGAAATTCTTTCCTGTGAGAGTGGTGAGACACTGGCACAGGTTGCCCAGAGGAGTTGTGGATGCCTCCTCCCTGGAAGTGTTCAGGCCAGGTTGGATGGGGCTTTGAGCAACCTGGTCTAGTGGGAGTGTCCCTGCCCACGGCAGGGGAGTTGGAACTAAATGATCTTTAAAGCCATCTCCAACCTAAATCATTCTATGATTCTATATAGACACTGCTTTACCAGCAGTAAACACTAGCATACTCATTGCTCAAGGGACAGTGAGCCAAATGGGATGTCCTTAGTTGCCAGAGTTGAAGGAGCCTCTTCCTCCATGTTTCAGAGAATATTCATGTGATCTGAAAGAAACTGAGGAGATGGCCAAGGGAAACTGTGGGAGCCCTCAGTCAGCAGTGGTGCAGAGTGAAGTACAGAAGACTCTCACAGGAACAAAAATGTAATGCACAATATAGAGAACTGTGGATACAGTGATTTCAGGTCAGAGGCACGGTTGAGTGAAAAGGGAACAGCTATCCAGCAGTAAAAGGGGTGGGGGGATATTAGATTTTTTTTTTTCTTACATAAAAAATAATATTTAGGAACAATCTATACCTGTGTTTTCCTCTTGCAGTTTTGTTGAATTGTTCTTGTTACAGTTTTATATAGCAAAATAATTTTTCTCATTAGACCTATGTATTGATAGCTCTTAAGAGATACCTAAGCTGTGTGCTCCTTTCAGACGACAGTGCTGACTGCAGAGTAGTTCTGTGCAATTTCATTCTCTGTCCTGACTCTGAGAGGCAATGACAAACTGTTTTCTTGACTTGGCTGACAACAGAATTGGATCCTTACTTACCAAGAGTGATGTAGTCTCTTAGGTTGCACTCTTATTGATCCTATTAGCTTTCTTAGCAATTCATGAATATTTATGCCAACATACAAGCTACACAGTTCACTCGGTTCCCTTAGAGAGAAAGTTGTATTAAATTGGACATAGTTCAGTGATTTGCAGACATCAAATATGGCATGTTTTTAACCTCATGTATTTATGCTGAATAAGTCTCCAAGTAAATATACAAGTGGTATGCTTTAGCATATCCCTCTTTCTGTTTTCAGTTGAGTAGGTTGCCTAGAGGTACTCTTGCCATGGTCTGAACCTTAGTCAAATTCTCATTTACTTAATGAAAAAATCTATGCTGTCCCATAGGGATTCTCCAAGGATTGGAAAAGGAATTAATTTTAGGCCTGCATTGGGTTTTTGCTACTGTTGGAATAGATTACTTCTTTAATCCTGGTACCTTTTACTGAGAAGTATTTCAGTTGTTTGAAGTCTCCTGGCAAAATCCAAACTGGGGGCTAGATCCTCAAACACATGAGGAAATGCCATATGTACCTGACAGAGGGCAAGGATTGTGAATGAAACTTGAAACCATTCCTGTACACTCCTCATCCTTGTGCATTTTAGAGTTTAAACCATCAGCACTGAACTGAAGGAATCCCCCTATGTGCAGCACTTGGATTAATATGCCCTTCTCACTATCAATAGCTTGCTGGATTTGCATGCAGCTTTAGAAAATAAAGTAACTTCTCGTACATACAAACTGCAGGCTGAAGCTTGTGACATGTGTCAAACAGATTTCAAGCTGTGTTACATATGTCACTTTTGGTACTGAAGATACCACTCTTTCATCAGTAATTTTTGCTGTGCTGTGTTCTCCAAACGGGTTTCTGCCACAGATGGTGCTGAGACATTGCCTTATGAGTTGTACTTCAGAGGTTTTTTGTTTGGTGTGGGAATCTTCTGCTTAACTACTGGGGCTGAGCTGAAACGATTAAAACTATGCAATTAAAAAGAAGGGATGGCTGGGAATGCATCCTGCAGAAGCTAGCCTGCTACTGCAGTGGAGTCACAGCTGACTGCATGAGTGGATATCTGACACAACGAATGTTGCTTTGAGCTCTGTTGTCTGCTGAGCCATGGCAGTGATTCCGTGGAGGCTTGCTTGTGGGTCTTTATTATTAAAGACTTTTGATTAGAAAAATTAAAACTGCAGTGTTCTGGCTATTCAGAATCTGCCTTTGCAGAAATGAAGGAAATAACGAGGTGAAGACTAACAGGGAGGGGGTAGGATACTGGGGACTGCTGTGGTGATTGTTTCTCAGCAGGCTCACAAACTCTGTCATTCTCCTGCTCCATAAGAGGGTTGAAATCCTAAAATGCAGGGAATTTTGAGAGTGTTTGTCAAGTCCGTGGTTCACAGATGAAAAGTGATCTTCAGGGGTGAAACTGTGAAATGGTTATCCAAAGAGGGGAAGAAAAAAGAAGCAATGGATACTCACGTCCTTCCAGGAACCCAAACTTGCAAACTCTAAGCTGGCTGGTGAATATGTCAAAGTCTGTCCATTAAAATTAAATTTTGCAAAATCTCTGTATAATTGTACAGAATGTAACTGTACAGAGGTTTTAGAACAGGCCAAGTGAACAGAAAGAAATTCAGCACAGAAGCTGAAGGAAGCATTAGCCAAGGAAGATGAAGGAGCAAGAGGTGGTTGTGTGTTGATGTTCTGAAAGAAGAGCAAAGAAGTAGACATTGCAGATCAATCCAAAAGGGAACAGACAAATATGAAAATTCAATTTGTTTTACTTATATAATTTATTTTACTTACTTTTTATCTCAGTGTTACTAGAAATCTCACCCTTTCCAAGGTCACAGTATATCATTAATCTTGATGAGAATCCGGGTCCAGGCATTGAAATGTTTTCTGTGTGTCCTATCACAGATGTTGTGGGATGACTTTCCTGTGGACCATTGCAGAAAGTGTAGTGGTGCCAGTTAAAATAATCTCCTACTATATCACAATAAATGAAAAACCCCTAAAACTTTAACCCTAATAGATTAGTAGCTTATATGCACTATTGTCTGAGATACTGCAGCACTATTTTAATATGAAGATGAGAAATAGTGGGGTTATCAACCTGAGAAAAGACTTCTTGTCAGCCTAGTGCAGAAAAGCACATTATAGACAGGACAACAAAAGCTCTCATTTTACCAGTGGGAAAATTGCTGGAAACAATCCAGTGTTGTTATTAGTTCTTTTGTAGTGAAGTAGATAATGGTAATCAGTTTGCCTCTTTTAAAGTCATTATTGCCTTTACATCTATATCTTAGATTAATTATGTATTTGGAACCTGTGCATCTACCTGATGAACACTGAAACTGTCACTTCCATTAGTGGCAGCTGGAACTTATGCCACTTGCACAGTAAGCCTACTTCAATATTAATTCAGAAAGGATTTTGCACTTTTAGCAGGGGACATATGGACAAGTGTGTCCGAAAGCAGAGTTTTAGTAGCTTAGTGTGTCTCAGTTGTTAGATGGTAGCTTGCTCCTAACCTGTCAGTACAGCGAGGACCTAAAAGTGTAATGCAGTACTTTCTCCTCTCACTTACTCATATACGTGCATAAGGACATTTAGGCGAAATGGTGTGAGGAAAGCAGTAGAAAGACTGAAATACAGTCATACCATAGACATTCCATCAGCTGCTACAGTTATTTAAGGAGGTGATGACATACATGCTACGTTTGGCCTCTGATCTTTTAATGCAAGCTCCTTTAGACAGACTTTAACCTTCTTCCTTTCTTTTTCAGTGTGTATATTTATGTGTGTTTTGCTCTTCTATGGTGACTTAGAGAGTTTTTTCCTCCCAGGAATGGCAGTCACTACTTCATTCCAAAAAGCCTAAAGGAAGATCCATTGGACTCAGATACATGATGGGAGCAAAATCAGATTGTAGGAGGGGAGAGAGGGCTCAGAACTAATTAGCTTTCTTGAAAAAGTATCTTCCAGGGATTCTTAAATTAGATGTACAGAATGATCCATTTTATGAAAAATGAGGCTTCTGTGAATACTTAGAGTTAGCCAGGCTCTCTGAGCAGTATTGGTCACACTCTTTGATCTTAGAGATAGAGCATCTGGGAAGCCTTGCCAGCTGGAACGCAGAGTGGATGAAGTCCTTCTTTTCCCTGTACTGTGAAATGAACTGAGGCAGCAGAGAGAAGCACTTTGGTTAGACAAAGAGAGCCTTGGCACTGCACTTAAGATAGCTTTTTTCTTTGAATTTTCCTGGCAAAACAAAATACAGCACAGGAAAATAACATTTTCTGACAGTTTTGAGGCTAGCTTCACAGCTGTAGCTCCAGTGTAATTTAACTGATGATTTCTGCTAGTGTGATAGGGGAAAAGTCAGAGCAGTTAAGTGATGTACTAATAGCATACAATTATATAGCTTAAGTTTTCAAAAATGTTGTAGATCTTTCATATAGAGGTAGATTCTAGAGTGAGGGTTGCCTGAAAGTCTTCTTCTCTTGTTGTAGATGGTGTAATGTATAGCTGAATAATGTGATCCACCTACTCTGGTTTGTTTATTACAGATTTCTTTCCCCCAAACTTGCTGTTTTTAATGCAGTCTCAAGAACCACTGTTTTTTTTCAGTGTTGCACTCCTTAGCTTACATACTTTGAGTAATCTGCTTATATCCATGGTTTTATAATCTAGGTGTTCTCCAATGTAGACAGTTGAATTTGAACTTCCTCAAAGGTAATTGGTATGGAGAGCAGTGGGAAGGAGGAGAGCCCCAAGGAATTGTCATGGAGAACAATATAGATTCACACAAGCTCAAGGTGTACTGCAAACACTGGTCATGTGACCCCATGTAGAGCAGGAAGGATGTGATGTTCTTCTTGATGGTGTTTCCAGTCTGTCCTATGGGATTCTGATTCTTTTTGGAAGACACAGCTAATGTTCTCTATTTTGGAAGCAGGGTTGTGAATATAGGTGTCTGACATTGTTTCTCTCAGGTTTTCTATTCTCTCCAATCTTCTGCCATTTTCAGACTGTTTTGGTTATGCAGTCGGGATAGGTTTTCTCTCACTGACTGAATCAATCCAGAGATTTCAGTCTGAGGAAACCCTTTTAAAAAGGTCAGCAATTCTATGGGGCTTTGAGGGGATTGAAAACCTTTTGCTTCTATTGGGGTGGTTAAGCATCTCCTGTCGATTGGACTGGAAGCCCTGGCATATGCTAACAAGGGTTGTCCTTGATGATAGCAAGCTGATTGATAACCTTGTACCTTCAGCTTTTCCTTAGGGCTCCCTCTTTGTGAGAAAACAACCTGTTGGAAAACAGTTAGCCGAAGTAGCTCAACTTAATAATGTGCTATGTGTGGATATGACCATAATTTAATGGAGATTTTAGTTTTGCTCTTGAGGAGCTTTTTGGGGAGATGTAAACCACTTTTTCCTAAGGAAACTTATGCATTCACCTGACTATTACCAGGGATAATTAAGCTAATGATGAATTGCACTTTATTTGCAATATATCTGTCATGAAGCACTCCCCTCAGGCACCTTAAGATACCTAGTATTTTTTGTAATCTCTTCATTTTTGTCTCTTTTTGAAACAATTGATTACACTATTCACAGTACAACTATCTCATTATAGAGCCTAGTCATTATTGCGTAATTTGAGCTATTAATAGGATAACACAATCTGTAGTTTTTCACTCACCATTTTGTTAATAAAAATGGAGATTTTGTAAGGTCAGCAAACTGTTTGTTTTCCCCACCCCAGGCAAATTTTATAATGTTATAATGTTTTTAATTGCTTCAGATTTTACAGAAGACAGGAACAACAAGGCTTGGTAGGTTGCTGGTGAAAAAGCACCCTTCTCCTAATGAGTCTCCTTTCCCCCCCTTCTTCACTGCAGTCTTTACTACATACAGTTTGTGTACATGTTTACATCCATCTTCTGTGTCTAGGAAAGTAGTTTTTTGAATAAATACAAGCTGATGTAACAATAGCTTTAGAAAACAATTATTAGCTAATGAATGGAACACTAGACTGAAATTCAAGGAATTTACACTGCCTCAGACTATGCTGAGTGGTTTATAGTGAAGCTTAACAGTGAAAGCAGTAAAATGTTTATGCATTCCTTATTTATAGTGCTTGATTTTAGAAAACGTGTGCTCAGTTTTCAAGTAGAGAGAAAGAAAATGTGTGAATCAGTCATCCCAAAAACTTTGGTTGAGACCCGGAGGTCAAACTGGTGCATTAATTTACACTTCATTGCCAACACCAGCAATTTCCACTGGCAAAGTTATAGAGTTAACCCATGTCTTCCACCTATACAGCCCTGATTTTGCAAATGAAAGCCTCATCTATGTAGTACATGTGGCTTTATCCATGATATTTATTTATTCTGTGATGTTTATTTATTCTATGCTTTCATGTTTTGAAGAACTAGCTGCCTATAGCCCTGGGCAAAGAAAGACAGAGATCAAAGAGTATCAAGGGTCACACTCTTTTCCTGAACTGGGACTTCTAATGCCTTAAGTGGCTGTTGTGGGTACTTATTTGGTTTAATTTACTGCTGAAAGGCTAACTTGAATGCAGCTGGGGTGTCATTAAAAGTTACTAATGGATTATGGGTTTTGTTGTGGGGCACCAAGGTGGATGACTACAGCTTCTTTGACTTGCATTATGTCCTGTGCCAGTCCAGCAGTGACAGAAGAACTTTTTATTTTAACATAATTTATTTGAGCTAGACCTTAGGGTAAGGCCTTAAAACTACCTCAGTGGTCTCTATCTGTAAAAGACATCTTGTGAAGAGCAGCTGTTGACTGTTCACACATGGGAAGGCCTGGCAGGGTGGAATAACCTGTTCTGAAATTGTGCCCCATTACACCTTTGGCTATGACTGTCAGTCTGCACGGATGCACTTAATTGTCTTCAGTGGGACTGGAGTTTATGGGGAGTAGTTGGCTCAGCAGGTGAAATTGAGGCAATGTGATGATGTGTCAGAATTTATATATTCAAACAAATAAACCATACTTTCCTCACCTGTAGCTATGTTGATTTTGCAATGCATGCAGGAGTAGAAAGCAGGTAATGTGTTTGTGTTTAACTTGTTAAAATACAAGGTTCTTTTGGGTGGAGATCTAAGATGAGTTGAGAACAAAGGCTGGATGGAAGGATTGTCTGGGAGTTTACCTTGGAGGAGGCAGGAGGCTGATGTTTTGAAGTTATTTTCATGAGTAAAACATTATTAAATGAAGGTTAAAATGATGGTTTACAGTAGAAAGCAAATAATCTCTTGCTGTTACAAAGTCTGCAAACTACTGTATCTGGAGACATAAGCATAATTGAGTGCTTGAAGTTTTTATATTTGTTAATAAAGGAATTTCACTCAGGAATGTCCTTTTTTGACTTCTCTATGAAAGTTCTATCAGCTAGCTTGATGCAGAACCCATTTTACTGTAGCTCTCTGTGTTGCTATTTTCTGAAAACTGTCATTGTAGCAGGAAAGACCATTCTCTTCTAGAGGTAGTAAAACAGTTGATTGCTGTAGAGATGAGAGGATATGGTCTGCTAACAATGATTTCTGTAGTATAAGCACAGGAATATTTTGAGGGAAAAATAGAATAGGGACAGAGAGTATTTTGTCTTTTTTGAAGAATGTTGTTTCAGAAGTATTCTGTTCACTCAAAAAGACTCTGAAAATGTTAGAAGTGAAATAATGATTCATTTTTTCTTTCCTCAGCTAGGTAATAAACCCTGGACTGAGAAACCACACGGGAGTAGAGTTGTGCGGCATACCAGGTAGAGCTGGCACCAGAAATAGTAATCACTTTGTGACTGGGCTTACTAGATGGAAGAAGCAATGGTAGGAGGAGCCCTTCTCTATCAAGTCCTGGTATATTTGGAGCGGAAGATATTCCTCCTGCTCTGAGGAACAGGTTGGCTAGTTGGATATAGAAAAGAAGGAACATGTGACTCAGGATGCACAGCCCTTCAAGACATTGATAGTGAGACTGACTTGGAAGCCTAATAGCTGGGGCATTTATTTTGGAAGAACAAAAGTGAGTGCCTAATGTCTGAGAGCTTGAGATCCCCTTGTTTAAATGACATAGATCAGAATATGTAGAGCTGACTTACTCTTTCTGGTCTTATAATGAATCATTATAGTGATTCCTTCACCATCATTCATTATAGTGATTCCTTCAGGCTAGTTCCTGTATTAAAGGAGAAGAGACGTTGCTTTCAAATTCTACAGCACTTGTAGGGGAAAATAGATTTGCTGTGGTTAAGCTTCAGACTTGTTTTCACCAAGTCAGGTGTCTGTAAACTAGCACTGCATTTGTTTTAGACTACTGCTGATAATTTCTGTGTATTTTCAATGAATTGGTATGTAGCTGTGTCCTCCCAGTCTATACTGAATATCACTTGTTTTCTTTTGCACTGAAACAGCAGAGGAGTGCTCAGGCAAGCAGAGCGAGCAATTCACTGAGTCCCTTGCCAAAATATCTGTACAGTCTACAGCTCCTGCTGCATAAAGGAAGAGCTCAGTCTTTCCTGGCAACCTGACACACCCTTGGGATTCTGTTTCAAGAAATTTTCCAGATATTGTAGGAAGAGAACAGAAACTCTGAAAATGCTGGCAGGAATGGTCTGAAAATTAAGGCTCAGATTCTAACTCAAATGAAAATTTGTTTTGCAGAGTGAATATGCTTGATGTTAGTTAATTGAGAGTCCTACTGCATGTATATACTCCTGAACTGTTGAGTTCAGTGTAGATGAATGATAAATGAGTGCAATAATGTTGAATTTATAGATTAATTTAAACAGGATTACATGTATTACTGAGGGCAGAAAAAAGCATGTAAGTTTATATTCAGAAAAGTGTGATAGAGTTATGAACTTTTGACACTTGTCAATGTTTAACTTAGATGGTGCTCTCCCATACTATACTCCCTCTAATTTTGTTGTACTAGGCCTGAGTTAAAAGGATTCTGAAGTGTGGGGGGTTTTTTTATCTCTGATACTGTACACATGTGTGACAGGTTTAAATTAACTAGCCTGCATATGGCAAACAGTTTAACTAAAAGATTCATAGTCATAGAAGGATCTAGGTTGGAAGGGGCCTTAAAGATCATCTAGTTCCAACTCCCCTGCCATGGGCAGGGACACTTCCCATTAGACCCAAAGCCTCATCCAGCCTCACCTTGAACACTTCCAGGGAGGGGGCATCCACAACTCCTCTGGGCAACCTGTGCCAGTGTCTCACCACCCTCACAGGAAAGAATTTCCTCCTAATATCCAATCTAAATCTACCCTCTTTCAGCTGGAAACCATTATCTCTTGTCCTATCACTCTATGTCCTTGTAAAAAGTCCCTCTTCAGCTTTCCTGTAGCCCCTTCAGGTATTGGAAGGCTGCTATGAGGTCTCCTTGGAGCCTTCTTCAGGCTGAACAACCCCCAACTTCACAGGAGAAGTTCTCCAGCCCCCTGATCATCCTTGTGGCCATCCTCTGGACTCATTCCAACAGCTCCATGTCTTCTTATTCTGGGGACTCCAGAAATGGACACAGCACTCCAGGTGGGGTCTCATGAGGGCAGAGTAGATGGGGAGAATTGCCTCCCTTGACCTGCTGGTTACACTTCTTTTGATGCAACCCAGGATACTGTTGTTGTTCTGGGCTGCAAGCACACACTGACAGATCACGTTGATCTTATTGTCAACCAACACCACCAAGTCCTTCTCCTCCAGGCTGTTCTCAATCCATTCTTCACCCAGCCTGGATTTGTGCATGGGATTGCCCTAACCCACGTGCAGGACCCATGCAGTTTGCATGAGTCCACCTCTCCAGCCAGTCAAGGTCCTTGAATACTAACCAGCTTTCTTGGGCTTCTTTTCCTTCCAGGGCTTTTTCCCATGGTACTCTACCAAGGAGGCCCCTGAAGAGGCCACAGTCCACTCTCCTGAAGTCCAGGGTAGCGAGCTTGCTTTGTGCACCCTCCTCACTGCCCTAAGGATCTTGAAATCCACCATCTCATGATCACTGCAGCCAAGGCTGCCCTTGAGTTTCACATTCCCCACCAGCCCCTCCTTGTTAGTGAGAATAAGGTCCAGCACAGCACCTCTCCCCATTGACTGCTTTATCACTTGAAGAAGGAAGTTATCACCAACACATTCCAGGAACTTCCTGGATTGTTTTTGTCTCACTGTGTTCTCCCTCCAATAGATATGGGGGTGATTGAAGTCCACCATAAAGACCAGGGCTTGTAAATGTGAGGCTACTCCTATCTGTCTATAAAGGGCCTCATCTGCTCAGTCTTCCTGTTCAGACAGCCTGTAGCAGATACCTACTATAGTGTCTGTGTCCCTGCCCTTTCTTTAATCCTGACCCATAAGCTGTCAGTTGGCCCCTTGTCCATCCCCAGGTGGAGTTCCATGCACTCCAGCTGGTCATTGACATAGAGTGCATCACTCCCTCTTCATCTCCCCCGCCTGTCCTTCCTAAAGAGCCTGTAACTTTGCATTTCAACAGTCCAGCTATAGGAGTCATCCCACCAGGTCTCTGTGATGCCAATAAGATCATAGCCCTTCAGGCACCTGCATATTTCTAACTCTTCCTGTTTATTCCCCATGCAGTGTGTGTTTGTGTAGAGGCATTTCAGTTGGGCCCCGGATGAAGCTAACTTAGTGGCTGGAATTCCTTTGAGGTATTTCATCAGTGCTTCCCAGTTGGGTCTTGTTACCTCAGGAGCCCCTGGCTCCTCTCCATAAGACTCTGAGCGTGCTGCAGTGTGTCCAGCACATCTCTGATAACACGCTGAGGGCCCTCACTAGCATCCTGTCCCTCTAACCTTGGCGTGTCATCCTGCAGCTAGTCACAGAGAAGCCTCCCCTTTTGATTACAGATGTACTTTTCTTGTCTGACTAAATGTATTGGTGGATAGCTTTTGCGATGTGATAATAGGATTGTTGTTACTTTGCTCTGTGCCTAAACTGGCTTGTCAGATTGTATATTCAAGAATCTGTCTAAATGCCTGAGATTAAAGGATAATAGCATGTAGCCTAAATTTAATGAGGGTAGATCTGTATGTCTGTAGCTTTTTTTTTTTTTTTCCTGACATCTGTTTGCTGTTCCTAGGACTTTGGCTGTTTGTTGCTTCTTAACAGAAACAGACTGAAGCAGGAAGCTTTTCTTTTGCAAGTGCATCCTTAAATAGTTTTGTCCTGAATAATTCATGGCCATTTGTTTAATGATTATTTTGTAAAAGTGATTAGTTATTACATATACATAGAAAACCGAAATACTCTGGAATAACCTTATTGAACAGATCTTTATGTGCAAAGAGGTGTTATTGAAGTTAGACTGTGCAGCTGTTGGCTACCATAAAGGCAAACTGCTTAAAGGAGCTCATAGACAGGTTGTAAGGTTGCTGAGGTGAAGGAATGCTCTGTAATTGGGCCTGTGGCAGCCCTGTATGAGTGCTCTCAAAGCACTGTTTGGCTGTAGAAAATGACTGATGGAGTGACTTTTCAGGGAATGTAGATTATAAAGATGGAGGGAAGTAAACAGGAGAGAGAGATTGTCTTCCATGTTGGGTGGGAGCTATTTTTATCCTGCTCCTGTAACTATGCAAATACTCCTAAGTTTTTTGGCTTCAGCAGTAATGTCACTGCTCCCTCAATCCAGACCCACTAAGTGAATGGGATTTGCAAATTGATAGCCAATTGCTTTTTAAAAAGTTGCCTCTTTTCCCTAAGTTGTACCTCCTGCTTTTAAGAGCAGCTGAGAAAACCGGAAGCTTTTATTCTATCTGTGCTGCATACATCTTTCTTCATACTAACAAGCTGAACCTGGCACAATCAAATGTATGTTATTGACTAGCATTTTATATCAATTATTGATGCAGGAATGATGGTATAGAAGCTGTGTAGATGACACCAAACACATTAGGCTTTTACTCTTTCCTGATATTCAAGAACTATGGAGCCGTATGCAATTGTTTTGTTAGTATTATGACTGGTATACAATTTGTATCCGCAGTAGTCCTCTTGCAAAAGAGAAAGTTAATGTATCCAAGAGATACATAGGTCTTCTCTATCAAATTGATGCTTTGTGAGTGTTTGTGTAAGTTGGAAGGAAAAAAAATTATCACTGATGACATATATGCACATCTCAAATCATTACCAGTTTTATTATACTGTTATGCACAGTTGAGATGGAGTGAACACATGATAATTTAAAACGTTTAAAGAAAATTGTCCCACTAATTTGTATACCGAAGCAGCATACTTTGCTTGGAGATTGTCTGTATCAAACAAAGCTTCAGAGCTCAGCACTTCAAAGGACAGGAAATCTGTAATGCTGCTGAATGAAACTTCTAAAAAGGCCTCAAGAGATACTAATGAACAAAATAGTGAATAACAGAGGCTACTAAAAAGTGATCATGATGACTTGTGGAGCCTGTGTGGAGCATGAATGCTGCTATCAAAAGCTTCTGTCTAGACACATTTTTTAACTTTTTTTTTCCTGTTCTGTTAATGTTTTTCAAGGTCGTGATTATCAAATTTCTGAAGTCATTGCCTGTAATGAGAGGTCTTTGGATCCCACCCAAATGTTATATTTTATTTAGTAAGTAAGCAAGCAAGATTTTCACTTCTTGGACTGGATGGCTGTATGAATAACTGAAGAATGTTTCTTCTGTTTGTATTTTGCTTGATGGTGCTTTCAAGATTAAGGCAATTGTAACTCTGAGACTTTACTCTCATTATGCTATAGAACAGATGACCTGTGTTGTGTAGCAATTCAGGTACTGAAGGCAAACATAATACTTTTGGAGACGAAAAATATGTGAAATTTGGCTGGGATTGCAATCTTGTCTTTTGGACTCAAATTAAATATGGGTTTTCAGACATAAGTTAGTTGATCCTGCCTATTTAATAACTCGGACTTCTTTCCTTCTCAAATAACGATGGTGAGGAATAAATTTTAAAAATTTATTTATTTAATTATTTATTATTAGAGAGAGTGATTGTGCCCTGTATGGAATATTTTCAAGCTTTTCCTTGCAATTGAAAACTTCATACTGAAAGAAGAGTTGATTACCTAACAGCTGGACTCCAAAATCTGGGGCTTTCAAAAAAATATATAAGTACCACCAAATGTAGGAAGTGTCATGTTAAAAGCACTGTAATATCCAACATTAAATAATCCCTTTCTCTGCAGCTATCGTGCACCCAACCTCCTTTCTTTGAAGTTTATAGGAAAACTGGTTTGGATGGAAGTCTGAGAGGAACACATCATCCTGAGCAAGACTGAGACTTATTCACAAATAACCTAATCCTTGCCCTACTAATTCTGTATGTTTTTGTTCATTCAACTGAAATCAGACCATTATTCATTTTTTTAAAATTGCTTTTCTGTATATCTAGTAAGATTTCTTGTACTTCCATTTGTTATTATGCAGATTTTAAATATTACATGTTTGATTAGGCCTCTAGTTATTGTCTCCAGTTGTTTGACATGAGGTTGTCTTTTGGTCTTGTGTTTTTGTGTTGTCTACGGCTTAAAAAACTGGCTACAATAATTCTGCATTCTTCCAAGGTGTTTCATAGTCAGAGTAGTCACATATATCAGAGAAAAGGTACTAATTAATATAGCAAGTGACTGTTATTTTGAGATAGAAGTGAAATCATGTGTCTCTTAAGAGTAAATCAAGAAAAAAATCCTTCCTGTCTCCTCCAAAATGTCCAGCTCTCCCCTGCTTTCGCTAAATGTTTAGAGCTAATATATACTATGGGAGAAACACACTGATGAACCTTTCCACTTGAAAAGAGTGGAAAGGAAGGGTATCTAATGTGGTAGACTTTACGAAGTAGAAATGTACCAGTTTTCCTTAGTTATGACTCATTACATGTATTCTTAAGAATGTAAGACATTGAAACCTTCTGAAGTGTTTGTAGGAAGGTCATAGTGTGCATCCAGAAAGAAGACCTTGTTTATTACAAGCTTAGCTCAGAGCCTAAGGCAGGTCAAAGACCCCAATATTGTAAAGAACTTACTAGAAGTGAATGCTGGGTTCATACAAAACTGTTCTGACATCTACTACTAATGGCTAATTTGGACAATGCTCTGCATGGGCAGACAGATTTTACTGTTTGTACATTTTTCTGACACTGGAAATAAAGAAATGTGTATTTCTGACATAGAAATTAGGAAACTTTTACATTCAGTTTAAGGTAGTTATAGCAGTTATAGCAAACCAATTCTGGGTGACACGTAAAAGCATTCACAGACTGACAACTGTCTTCAGATGCTCCTTTATTTAAAATAGTGTTGGCTTAATTGTGACATTAGCTAGCAAGACAGCTGTTCCCTTCATCACTTAATGCCACCATGAATGAAGATACCTATGCCAGATTTCCAGAAGCTTGCAGACAAAAAAGGACCTGATGAGGTGATTCCTAAATAAGAGTTCAGCTGGAGAAAGAAATTAGGTAGAATATGACATGGGATGGGGTACAATGGATGAGGTGGCAAGATTTGGAACTAGCTTTACTAGTATTTAATATATGGCTTGACACTGGTGCCCATACTTGGTCCATTTGTTGAATGGCCATGTGTAAGGTATGCTGCACAAGGTATCCTGAGGGAAGAATGGATGCTCCAAAATGTGGAGAGAATGACAGTGGCACCTTCACTCATTCATTCACTTTAAACATATTGTGATGTGTTACAGCTTATGTGTGTCCAGTTAGGTGGATTTACACATTATATTATCTAGTTTTAACTAAACTAACCCTCACAAAATGAACAAGTATCTTAAATAGATGCGTGCAAAGAAACTGTGGATTGAAAATAAATCTAATAATGTGAGCACAAGTGAACAAGAAGAAAACGGCAGAGCTGACACTTCCCCTGTTCCTGGTAGAAGCTCTTTCTCAGCCACATTACAAGATAAAAACAATGGTGTCCTAATCAGATCTTGGCAAAAAAGAAATTTACATTCTCAGTATTAAAATAAACTGAACTTTGAACCAGACCTTTGAATTGCTGCATCATAAGTTGTTAAACCAAGACTGTAAAAAATAATGGAGCATAACTGATCACATAAGTCTTCCCCCCACCCCCCCCCGCAAAAAAAGGTAAAAAAATTAATAATATTTTCAAGGGAGAGCAAAAGGGGTTTTTGTACCATTAATAAAAATATTGTTTATTTCATCTTTCTCTCATCCTTTTTTAATTATATTTTTGTGTGTGTTTTAAAATGTACATAATGTGTACAGTGTACATATATGTACAGTGCTACATATAATTTTTAAAGAAATCAATATACGTATATTGGAGGTGCATGCTCAAATATTTTTACCAATAGGGGTACGGGATCAAAAAGTTTGAAGACCACTAATCTAGAGAATAGACACTTAAACAGTAAGTAACAGATCATTTGCCTTCATTCATTTGGTGTCTTACAACACTCTAGACTGTAGTGTTGAGGAATTGAAATTTTCCTGTGGTTGACAAGTTTGTTTTGCATGGGATGTTTCAGAGTTGAATCAATTCTGTCATGTACACAACACAGTGTCCTGTGAGGCTGCTGTTACTCCGAAGCACACGTGCAGTTTTTAAGTAATGAATTCAGCTACAGAGCCTATGTATTAACTGATGATATTTTGTTGAGTTCATTAATGTCCTTTTTTAGGTTTTAGCTTTTCAAAGCTAATGGTTTTGACTGGAGTGATTAACACTAACCTTGGTGCCCATGGCAAGGTTAAAATAACATAAAATTGTTTGGAACACAAACTTTCTCATGGTCCTCATTATGTGAAATACCACTGTCTAAGTCGGCCAAGGACACCTTGATTAGTCTGTAACATCCTTCTATTAACAGTTTCTTTTTTTCCCCAATGATAGATATTTATTAATACAAGGTATATAATGGAGATTTATTGCTTTTAGAGAGCAATATGTGTGCTCATGTATTTCTGATTATGCAGCAATTTTTGAACCAATGGTAAAAGTCTAACAACCTGAGGAAAGACATTTGGTGATTCAAAACTTTGCCAATTCTGAATGTATAACATGGTGCTTTTTATGTTGATTCTACATGAATAAATCATGTATTCAAGTGAGACAATGAGTTAGCACGTTATATTTTGAAAGTGTTGCACAGAGAAATGCAATCCACGATGTTTCATGTTTATCTCATCTAACTTCCTTGTTTTAATAGTCTTATTTCTGTCTTTTTTTTTTTCTCTATAGCAATTTAATACTATTTGTGTGTGTGTCTGAAGTAAATCTAAAACCACGTGTATTAAGTGCACAGCTTCGCATTTACTCAGACAAATTCTAAAATTTGAACTATAGATGTAGAAGTTAGGGCCTGAGATACTAGGTTTCCTTGCTGCAATTATAATTTCTGGGCAATTAAATATCTTCACCATGAATAATAATGACCAGAGTAGAAAATACTTTTTTTCTTAAATGATTTTTCTCATAGTTTCCATCATACTTGGTATGCTTTATTCAGAGGAAGTGGGAACATGAGCATAACTCATATTTATATCCATAGATAACCAATGCTTCAAAAGGATAGAATGATAGAATGGTAGAATGGTTGATAGAATGGTTTGCGTTGGGGGGACCTGAAAGATCATGTAATTCCAACCCCCCTGCCATAGGCAGGGACACCTTCCACTAGACCAGGTTGCTCAAAGCCCCATCCTACCTGGCCTTGACCACTTCCAGGGAGGGGGCATCCACAACCTCCTTGGGCAACCTGTTACAGTGGCTCACCACCTGCACAGTAAAGAGCTTCTTCCTAAAATCCAGTCTAATTCTACCTTTCTTTAGCTCAAAAAAATTTCCCTTTGTTCTATCACTACATGCCCTCGCATGCTTGCTCTAACTAGCATGAGCTGAAATTGGGGTAGTAGACAGACAGAATTACGCAAAACTGTTCTGTACATAAAATTATCCTTTTTTTTGGATATAGAAAGTCTTTCACCTCTGTGGGTGAAAGACTTTATATAACTTCTGGAGTTACTTTTCCTTATTTGGAGTTTCATCTTCATGTGGTCTTTTTGTGCATTTTTCCTCTGACTCACTGTAAAGGTAGCCAGTTTCCACTTGGTTAGTTATAAGCCTAGAATATTTTTCCTTATATAACCTTTATCTGTACCTGTGTATTATTTTTTCTATGCTTAGGCTATTACTTTGCCCTGGAAAACAACTGTAAGGATCATATAGACCAAACCCCCCCTCCTGTTGATCCACCAGCCCTGTGATTAAAAATGTTGTGTTAGTGCTGAGCACAAACCAGAACTTCTAGGATGGGTTGTATCCTTTTCTTCAGTGCATGTGACCTGTCTAATGCTTATCTCCAATGATGAAGGATGCGTGGTGGTGGTATGGGAACGTGTGTAGAGAAAATGTTGCCTTGCTGGACTCACTGTCCTAAAAAGAATTCAGGTCTCTCTCTGAGAGTAGCAGACCACAGGAAAAAATGTTACTGTGGTTTACCTGCATATCAGGGAGTTAACTGGTGTGCTGATTGTGTTTTCTAGAAAATGTGCTGCAAAAATCTTCATAAAGATCTACTGGGGAGTGGAAAGAGAGTGGGAATATATCTTAGAGGATGTAGTTCAGCAGAAACCTGAAAGGTTATTTACTTGCCACTCAAAAGTGATTATGTCAAACTACTAGAAAGTTTTTCTACCTTATTACAAAAGCCACTGTTTCCAGATTTTTAAAAATATTTGTGTATTTTTCAAAGCTCTGTTGTAGTTGGCTTTTTCTCTGTTGTTGTATGGAGGAATTGTGTCTATTCTTTATTTCAAGACTCATTGTTACCTCAAAATGGCTGTTTTATTGAAATTTGGTTCTACTCTCTTGTGGGGTAACTTTCCAACAACTTTTTTACTTGTTTGTGTATTTTATTCTGTTTTGCTTCAGTTTCTGAAACCCCATTTACTTCAAATTTAATTGCAGTTCTGAGAGGGGTTTTTCCTAGTTTTGTGGTGTTAAATATTTATATCTACTAAAGGGAAATAATAGAAGAAACAGACAAAGCTGGGAACAGTTATTGTTACCAAGTGGTACCCTGGAGATGCAATGAATGAGTCAGATGCTTAATATGAAAGAGTGATCAATTTCATTTCTGCATCCTTAGAGTCTGTGTATAATCATGTAATTTGTCAGTAGTTAGCATAAAATGACAGCAGTGACAATGTATTTGCTATAAACAGATTTTAATTTACAGGTAAATTTTAAAATATTGGATGTTGAGGAAGGAAATTAAACTCATTTTTCCATCTGCGTCTGTGAATTCCCAGAGCTATGTTGGGAGTGCAGGAGCATGAACATAAATTATGAATAAAATGTGTTTATTATTTAAGAAACTTGTAGTGCTCAGCTTTTAAGGGAGAAGAAAGTATCTGGTTGTGTTTTTAAATTTAAAAATTCAGTTTTTAAAAGAATGGAGATTTAACTTTGGGTTTAAAAGCAGAACAAATCTAGGGCCTGTCATCCTAATCTTGTAAACCCTAATTTTTATGCAGAATAAAGTGCCATTGAACTATAACATTTAGTCCTTCACTCTTCATACTTCTCTCGGAGTTAGTTTCTCCCATTTCTTCTCCTATTCTGTTTCTTTTTAAGTTGCTTGAGCTGAAACAAGAGAGTAAGTGCAGGTTGTCTTTTCTTAGGCTCCAGCCTGGTACTGTGATTCTGGGACTGAAATAATATCAAAACTGGAATGAGAGCAGAAATGGTACATTGTGAAGAAAATTAAATCTGTTTTATATAACTTTTGGTTTAGCAGACATTCCCCAGTAATGGCAAAACAACATAAAATTGGACAGGAAAACTTCTTAACACAGCTTTTTGGGAATCTGGTTTCAGTAATTCCCACCTTCTACTGTCTTTCTGGCTTCCCTGGTCAAACAGGAGGAGGTTCTGCCTCAAGGATTAATATTCCAAAATTTGCATTGATTTCCATTCCCTGAAACTCTCCTCAGTAGTCAAAAAAGTCTGATTTTGTGGGTAACTGTGGATAACTTAATGTATCAAGCTATTCATTTGACTCTGCAAAGGAAAAATTCTTATGCCAACTAGATGCCAAATTTCTTCCTGATCCCATGATACAGTTTGAGCGTTGTTGTAGTTGAGTGGCTGTAAGCAGTATCTTTGCCACCATTCTTGACTTTATCCTTGGTGTATGGAAAAGCACCATTTGAACCATAGTTCAAAAATCAGTATATGTTTTTTTGCATAGAGGTTTTAAAGTTTTAACATATGTAAGTGTAGTGAATGAATAGTGTAGACCAACTTCTGTGAAAATGGTTTTGCAGAAAGGTGTGAGTGTATTTCTGGACTGTCAGGGTTCATAAATGTTTTGTGGCTGATGAATTCCACAACACATAACCACCTCATAGTTTGTATTTCCTGCTGTGGATGAAGGAACTTCCTGAACACTCTAAGGTACAGAGGGGTAAATAATTTACTGGTTCATCTCACTTCTGAGTTTTGTATGCAAAGGACCAATATACTTCTTGCGCTATAACAGCAAGCCCAGACTTTTCTATAAGTCTGTGTTATTCAAGCATCTGAAAAATAAAAAACAAACACTATTTAGTTTCGATTCAGTTGAAGAAACTTGAAAGACAGGTTTTCATGTATAAATGTAATTATAAAAAGAATCTCTTCTATAGTGCATATTAGCTTCTAATAGCAAGTCAGACTAAGTACTGTGACTTGGAAGTGTCTTTGTCCTTTGTGTCAAAGGATCTATCTCATCCTAAATTGAATCATGTGATACTGTAGCTTTACTAACATCACGATTCTGACCAATATAATTGTGCATGTTTCTTTTTTTCTACACCACAACAGATTCATTTGAAGTCTCTACCTGTTTATATTTAAGAATGCTGCAAAGAAAAATTGTGTGCAACAGCAACAGTGACTGCATTTAAAAGCTGATTAATGACTTGTTCTCAGAGAATTGTTTCCAGCTTTCAATCTTTTGAAAGCCTTCTATTTTAATCTTTGTTCTTCCTCAACAATTAAAAGTAGAACTGTACCAGAGAATATGGGGAAATGGGAAGGATTGACAACAACACTGGGAGAATTTAATCTTTTTAGAAAAAATCACAAAAGAAACTTTTTTCATTAAAAGCACATATTTTCTATCTAAACTGCCTTGGTTGTTGAATGAGTCCGAAACTCTTACTATTTTAAATGAAAAATAAACCTTCTGAGGGATTTAGATGATTTTAAAAATAAAGTTATTCTCCTGAATTGCTTGACACTTGATGTAAATACATTTAATTGGACACAGATTGTGTATAGTTCCAGATCTTCATCCAGAAGGAAGTAGGAACGTGGAGAGCGTCTCTGCTGCATAAAATCTTGTGGAAGAGCAGCCAAAGCTAAGCCAGAACAACTACTTGTGTGCATAAAATAACTATACTTAAATACATGCATAAATGCAGCACCTTCTATAGAGACTTTTTACAAATGAAGGACTTGGGCAATGAGCAAAAGTGCTGTCTTCCTTAATATGCAGGCTTGTATAACTTTCTGGCAGAATTCCTAAGTACCTAATACTTTTAAGCTTTTTACTTTCCTTCCCCTTCCCTCTCTCTGTCAGTTAACAAGCAATTTGCAGTCATAATTCCAAGAAAGTGTTTTTACTGTCTGTCACCAAACTAAAAAAATACTTCTTGTGATCTATAATAGACAGAGGATAACATTTTTCTCTTGCCTAATTGGCATATATAGGAAGGTCTGTTTTGTATTTTGAATAGAAAAGAGGCGAGAGTAATGTATTACAAAAAGTTTACAGCTAATACTCCATTAAGTTATTTTTTAAAGACTGAAATTATGAAAATAGTACCACTATGGAAAAAAAGTCTGCTCTTTGTTCTCTGATTACTTTGTTCAGATGTTTCATGTTGACTTCTGTGTGATTACATCTTGAAAGGTTGCTGCAGAAGTAAAATGATTGTCGTCTTTCAGAAACCCTAAGCAAACTTAAGGGCAAGAAATGAAAAAAGCATACACTGATGCTTTGCCATTAAGGACAAAAATGTAGTGCGCTATTGAAATTAAGAAAATGAAAGAGGCTTTTCTGTTCCACCAATAGAGAAGCTATTGTATCTGTGTCTGTATTTTTTAAAATAAAATGAATTGTGAAGAAAATAGCTGTGGTAAATGCAGAGCATCAGGCTCTAGGTAGGGGGCTGGAAAGACCAGAAGCCTCAAACCTTTGTATAAACTTGGGAGGAAAATGAAATACGTCTTTTTGGTTTGTTTGTTTGTTTTTTTGTTTTGGTTTGGTTTTTTTTTTCCCCTCAAGGGCAGCGACTTAACCTTCTATAAAATTTAATCTTAACTGCATCTCTGAAAGTATTTTTTCATTAGGATTTTCTATGTCTCAATATGGAAACTACTTACTTCCCTTGCCTACCTTTCTGGTGGCTTCATCAGGTTGTTGCACTCTTAGTGTGATGCCAGAAGGGAGGAAAACGGTCAAATGCCTTCTTACAGTTAGATGGGTTTATGAAAGGAAGGTCCTGTTTGACCAGTCTGATCTCATTCTATGACAAAGTGACCTGCTTAGTAGAAAGGAAGGGAAAGGCTGTGGATGTGGTCTGCCTAGACTGCAGTAAAGCATTTGACACTGTCACATATAGCATTCTCCTGAGAAAACTGACTGCCCATGGCTTAGATGGGTATACTCTTTGCTGGGTAAAAAACTGGCTGGAGGAATGGGCCCAGAGAGTTGTGGTTAGTGGAACTAAATCCAGTTGGTGCCTGGTCACTAGTGGTGTTCCCCAGGGCTTGCTGTTGGGGCCAGTTCTGTTTAATATCTTTATTGATGACCTAAATGAGGGGTTTGAGTGTATCCTCAGTAAGTTTGCAGATGACACTAAGATAGGTGGAAGTATTGATCTGCTTGAGGGTAGGAAGGCTCTGCAGAGAGATCTGGACAGGCTGTATCAATGGGCAGAGGCCAATGGGATGAGGTTCAACAAGGACAAATGCTGGGTCCTGCACTTGAGCCACAACATCTCCAGGCACTGATACAGGCCTGGGAAAGAGTGGTTGGAAAAGTGCTCAGCAGAAAGGGAGTTGGGGGTGCTGGTTGACAGCCGGCTGGATATGAGCCAGCAATGTGCCCAGGTGGCCAAGAAAGCCAATGGCATCTTGGCCTGCATCAAGAATAGTGTGGCCAGCAGGACTAGGGAATTCATTGTCCTACTGTACTCAGCACTGGTGAGGCCACATTGTGTTCAGTTCTGGGCCCCTCACTTCAAAAGAGACATCAAGGTGCTGGAGCAGGTCCAGAGAAGGACAACAAAGCTGGTGAAGGGACTGGAAAACATGTCTTATGGGGAACGACTGAGAGAGCTGGGGTTGTTCAGTCTGGAGAAGAGGAGGCTCAAGGGTGACCACATCGCTCTCTACAACTACCTAAAAGGAGGTTGTAGTGAGGCAGGGGTTGTTCTCTACTGCTGCGCCCATAGTGAAAGAACAAGAGGAAATGTCTTTAAATTGCAGCAGGGGAGATTCAGATTGGACATTAGGAAAAATTTCGTCACTGTAAGGGTGATTATGTTGGCGTGTATTTAGAAGACGATAGCATATAGTGAACCAGCCATTTGATAACCTTTTGATTAAACACACAGCCACATACCAAAGGTCGTTTTGAGGAGCAGGAAACAGGAAGAACATCGATTGTTTCCAAGTCGGACACAGGAAGGGACACAGGAAGAGACACCAGGAAGTAAGGTGTCACTGCTTCCTCATGATATGGAAGGTGCATTACCAGGAAGTAAATGGACCAATGGGAGTGCTGTTAACGCGCATGACCGCCCCACGTAAGAGGGATGTTAACCAATCAGAGAGCACATAATAGACGTGTGGTATCTATATAAGGGATAGTTAAGTAAATAAAAGGTCTTTTGCATGATTCACATTGAATTTGCAAAGTCCATCTTTGATTCCCTCGCATGATTGGGTGTTGGAATAGGTTGCCCAGGGAAGTGGTGGAGTCACCGTCCCTGGAGGTGTTCACGATGCATCTGGATGTGGTGCTGGGTGATGTGGGTTAGTGGTGATGTACGTAGGCGATTGGACTGGATGATCTTGAGGGTCTCTTCCAACCTCTATGATTCTATGTCATGTTTTTGAAAACAGAGGAAAGAGTGTATGTGGAAACTTCCAAAAGAAAAGTCATGGTAGCATTGTCTATGAAGTCAAATAATTGAAGGCCTTCACTTTTTTAAAATGTAGTTTGTTTGGATGTTTTTATGGGGAAATCCAGAAATATTGCCAAAAACCTGTTTCCCTNCCTCCTTCCCCCTTGGATTCTGTGCACGTGAGTGCTTAGTGTTTCTTACTTAGCAGTGTTGATTTAGGGCAGTTTATTTCAGCAAATGAGACCAAGCCCTTAAAAATACTTCACAACTCACCTTACACAAGTCACACACAATGGACGTTGAAACACTGATCAAGCTGAAATCTATTACAAGGGTCCTATTCAGCCCAATCAGGTCAGAAGGCTCAAGGAGCAAAATTTGCAAGATGTGGCCAATGAGAGGTCTGCTATCTCAGGAGGGGATATCAAGTGTAATGAGACAGCCAAGAGATGCAGTGGTTTACAAAGAGGAGCGCATCATAAGGGGAATGCAGTTAAAATAGTGTCAGAGTAAGTCTTGGACATGGTGATAACAAACCACAGAGCAGTTTCCCCAGTGGGTGTTTGTGCACCTGTCCCTGCTATGGTAGGGGCTGTGACATGGACTAAGCTTCAGATGGTAGATACAGCTTTCAACATCCCAGGGTGCAGAGTGCCTGAGGCCTGCTTCTGATACCAGGAAAGATAGGCATGTCCTGCAGGAGGTGTGCCATCTTGGGGAAGATGTGCCATCAAGGGGAGGGGTTATGGGAAGAAGTGAGCAGTCTGCGCAGCATCACAGAAATGAGAGATAGATGGGATCATCTCTGAGACTCAACATCTTGAAGAGTCTCAGGCCCCATCTGTAATGGAGGAGCAGGCAGTCCTAGTAACAAGGTGTAAGGAACTGAGAACTGAAAGGACTTCAGTAGAACCTTTGACACTCTCTCACATAAAATCATCATAGACAAACTGTTGATATATGGGCTGGTTAAGCAGGCAGTGAGGTGGAATGAAAACTGACTGAATGGCTGGTCCCAGAGGATGTTCTTCCTTGGAGATATTCAGAAACCATCTGGATGTGGTCCTGAGCAGTTGACTCTAGGTGGTCCTTCTCGAGCAAGGGGTTGGACTAGATGATTTCCAGAGGTCCATTCCAACCTCCACCATTCTGTGATTCTGTAATGTTTGTCCATATCAAAAATGGATGTTGTACTCTGAGGCTTACTGGAAGGTGGATGAAGCAGAGAGACTGAAAGAGCCACAGAACACTCATATTAACTCAAATTCAGAGAGAAATCAGAGTTAATAGCAGGATTCCAGAAATAAAACTATTTATTATGATCTACAATACCTGCTTTTCTATATCCAGCTGGGAGTCCTCCCTACTATTTGTTGTCTAGTGCAGAGCTAAGCGTGAACTCCATCATTGTAAACTTACTTTGCTCAGTTCTTAACTTTGACCTTCTGGTGTTTAAAAGTAGTAGACTTAATGGTGTGTATGACATAATAAAAATACAGACTGGGCATAGTTTTGTGTGAAATTAGAAATCCACAAGCTCTATAGACTAGTGGAGAATCTTGTGTGAGTGAGTCTAACACACTTCCCCCAATGCACAAAACCAAAATCCCAATCCCTGAACCCTAAAAATTACCTCTGCTATTTTCTGTAAACTATCTAGCATACAGAAAATTGAGTTGGAAGCCAATGGCAATACATTCTCTTCTTTCAGTAGTGTCACTCAACTGCAGGAAGAACACGGGAATTTTATACTTGAAAATCATAGGTAATTTGAATTATTTTTTGCCATATTCTGAATAGTTGAATCCCTTAAAATCTGCATTACATAAAATAATTTTTACCACTGAGACACTAACACGTCAGGATTATATTGTAAGCAAAAGGTAAGACTTCAATACACTTGGGAGAGCCATCTAATCTGTAATTATGAAGAGATTTTTGAGATAAAGTCTTCCAATGTCAAACTCTTGATTTATCAGATGTATTATATGTAGCAAGACAGAGTAATTATTTTATACTTTACACTGAAATTATTTATACCAGACATTTTCAGATGATATCATCTCAGGTGTTCCAGTTCACAGACAAGTGTTGCTCTGTGGAGCATTGCCAGCCATTCTGCAGGGCTGTTTCTTTCCATGAGGAAAATATCTGTCTAACTACAAATGTGTCACTTTCTGCTACTAAAAGCTATGTTTTGGACATGTGTGTGCATGCAAGTGTACTTCTCTGTCCCTCATCCCTTTTTATGACACATGTAGAGATTGACCAGAGGGCTACCTGATTGTTGATTGACAGAGCAGCCCTCCTGGTCATCACACTCAGGTGCTAATTGTTTGGTAATAATAAAGCTAATGGCCTAACAAGGGGGTGGACCTTAAAAGGCAGGGCTGGAGGCACTAGGGGACCTTCAGTGCCTGAGCACTGGGGGAAGGAGCAGGATGTGCTCTGTGAGTTGGATGTTGAGAAACTACTCAACCTACGATACCAGCAAGAACATTGAGTGCTGGGAAAGGAGGCCGGCTCTGTGCTCTCTGCGCACCCAGCGCTCCGGGGCAGCTCGCTGCCAGCTTGGGATTACATCGCCTGGCTTCGCCTGGATCCTGGACACATCGCCTTGCCTGGATCCCCAACAACACAAAAATTATGAGAACACAGGCTGGAAGTTTGTGGGTTATTGGAATTCTAAACACAACACGAGTGTAGGAGTAGACTTGGTGAGAATGAGTATTAGAAAGTGTCTGGATATTAAACAATGAGGATAAGGGTGTCTTAGAAATAGTTAAATTCTCCTTGTGGTGAGCACTTGCATCTGGTTACAGGTATCTGAACATCTGTTTTGGAATGGACTGACTTTCTCTGTTTTTGAATGATGAGCAAACAAACCAGTGCTCTTAACCTGCTTTAAGATAACAGCAAAGTGAAGGTAGAATTGGAAAAAGTACAGTATAAATGTAGTTGTCCTTGTAGATTTTAACTGATATATATTTAAAACATTATTTCCTTAATATTTACTGCTGTAATCTGAGATAAATAGTGTAAAAAAATGTTTCCTCTGTTTTCATATATTGCCTCAAGAGCATCTAATTCAAGGATAGCTTTGGACCTCATTGCAATGACACAAATGGTGAACCACAGGGCAGTGTTTTCAGGCTCAGCAGAAACATGAGAGAGAGGCAGTAGGTATTGCCAGCAGCTGTGCTTGACTGTATGGCTAGGAATGATGGACAAAGTTATTACAGGTAAGATCATAAAGGTCTCCATGGTTCCAACAGCAGTGTGAATATATTGGTTGTAGATTCTGTATTTTAGAGGCATAAAGTCAAAGAAAAAAGGCTGTGCACCTAGAAGGGATTAGCGAACCATGATGTCATATGCACAGACTGACTGTCGTTCACAGACAAGCTAGGGATATGTCTTACTAATGGACTTACTCAGATACGAATGAAACAGTACTGCAGACAACATGTGAACCACAGTTGACCATATTATCAGTTTCAGTGCTTGTTAGAGCTGAAGGAAAAATGGGAACTGACCCCATGTGTGTGTTTGGAGAAGTGATGTGCAAGTTTAACTCCATTAATCTGAGATAAAGTTGGCAGAAATGTTTTGGATGCTGTCTTTGGGCTGAGTCTTTCTCAAGCATTTGTTTATTGGACTAAGAAAGTAAACTGTACCTTTACAGCAATACAGAGTTATTTTTTTTTCCTAAAAAATGTGAAATTTTATTGGCTGGTATCTTTACTAATCAAGAGCTGGTGCTGATGTCTGGAAGTCTAATTCTTAGTCATTACAAAGATACTAGTTATTTGAACTCATCAGTTGAAAAGAAATAAGATTTTTCCATATCAAGAGCCCTGAAATCTACACCACAGGAGCATATGAAGTGACTTAAACTAAACTGTGTACTCATTTCCTATCTCTGATAAATGACTAGGAGGTTATAAATAAGCTAAGAAAGGGTACTTACAAAGAATAAAAGAGCAGGGCAAGTATCTATAATACGTTTCCGAATTCTTGTTCAGTTTTGACTGGTCTTCTCTCCAGGAATTTCAGAACCACCTGTTGTTTCTGCATACTTAGGTAATCCTCTGTGGGTTTCCTTGAGTAAATGTGTCCAGTCTCTTCTTGAACTTTGTAAATTTTTAATACTCACTGTATCCTTGGCAAGGAGCTCCACAACTTGTCTCCAATTTAAGAAGTTTTAAGAAGCCCCTTTTTTAGCTGTCTGGGGCTGTGAAGATGGATTCATACTATTTTCAGAAGTGTTCATTTTACTGAAATCCTGAAAAAGACAGTTCGGTGGAAGAACATTCACTTTGCTTTCTCCATGATGTTGATATACAGAGAGCTGGAGCATTTCTCCTATGAAGACAGGCTGAGAAAATTGGGGTTGTTCAGCCTGTGGAAGAGAAGACTCCAGGGAGACCTTAGAGCAACCCTCCAGTACCTGAAGGGGCCTACAGAAAAGCTGGGGAGGGACTATTTACAAGGGCTTATAGTGGTAGATCAAGGGGTAACAGTTTCGAGCTGAAAGAAAGTAGATTTAGATTAGATACTAGGAAGAAATTATTCACTGTGAGGGTGGTGTGACACTGAAACAGGTTGCCCAGGGAAGTTGGGGGTGCTTCCTCCTTGGAAGACTTCAAGGCCAGGTTGGCTGGGGCTTTGAGCAACCTGGTCTAGTGGAAGATGTCAATGCCCATGGCAGGGGGGTTGGAACTACATGATCTTTAGGTCCCTTCCAACCCAAACAGTTCTATGATTTTATGTCTGGTATTATGCTTACACTTAAGTATCTTAAGCATCTTCATTGATAGCTCTGTCTTGGTTAATGTGGAAGAGGAAGTAATATACTGGAGACAACATGGGATATATCAATTAATCCTACAGACATCTAAGGCATGTCAGTCATTCAAATCAATCTTATGACTCTCATCATCAGGAATCACTGTTTCTGGTAGTTCAGGTATGGGTACTGCTGCCTGATTTGTAGGAATACCCTATTTTGTTGTCCTTATATCCTTCCTTTTCTTTAATGGAGGTGATTCATGTCACTGGTTGCAGGCAGATCTTCACTGATTACTGAGAACAACTGGTAGGCCTGAGCAGGTACCTTAAAAGGACTTCTTGTGGCCTCACCTAACCTGCAATTCTTCTTGTACTTAGAATTCAGCAGGCATGTGAAGGACAAACAAGAATCCCTATTTTGTATTTTTGTAGGAATACATTCAAGTAACTCACTCCCTTAGGTTTTTGTCACCCTCATCCCTTATTTTTAAAGGAGGAAATAATATGGCTGCTGCACAGTAAATAACGATGAGTATTCCTATGCTTTGGATTTCTTTGCTTGCTGCAGAGACAGCAGCATATTGTACTGTTAAAATCATAGCTGAGGCTCTTCTTGCTTATGGATAATGCAGACAGTAGCAAGTGTTTGAGGGCCAGAGCCCAAATATAAACTAATTATGAAAGCATGCTTTTCCTATTGTCCTGTTAAAATGGGAGTGCTCACCTTGATTCTTTAGTAGGCTCCCTCGTTTGATGAAACAGAGGATATTTTATTGTGGCTGTAAAATCAGAATTTAAACTTGAAATGTGCTGGGATGATTTCTTTTTCTTATTATTTTTTGGTGCTTTTAAGCAATGGGTCATGATTATATTTGAAAATACACAAAGATGTAAATATGTCTGAAGCTTTTCTTTGTAATAAAAGCAGACTGTTGTTTCAAATGGGGATGAACTGTTAAGTACTACATCTATAATAATAAAAAAAACCTCTTAAACAATTCAGTGTCTTTCAGGAAGAGTGTTTGCATGAGGGTGTTATTTTAAGAAAAATTACTTCAAAACATGCTGAAATATGCAATGGAACTGTATACTTAGGTTTGCTGTATACTTAGGAATTCACATTCAGCTCTGCAACTCATTTTTCCATAGAATGAAAGAAACTTTATTATGATATCTCCCTTCCAGTGAATCTGTTCTGGATGCATATGTCTGTTGTCTGTTTTAATTCATTAGAAATTCTGATTTTTCCTGAGGTTTTGTTTTCATGAAGAGGCAAGGAAGTGCAATTGTGTTAATGTGAATGCCTGCAGTTGAGCCTAACTGTAATGCAGGATGATGTAATGTGAACCCTCAGAAACCTCAAAACCTGATTTTATGCCCATACTAATGTAGCAAATAATGTAAAATAAATATATTCTCCATTGATACTTCAGGATGTTCCGTCTTTGGGTATCTCAAAGTACAGTACAAGACCTGTGATACATTTGTGGCAGGAAGATGTCACTGTTATGTTTCTGAAGGGGTATTTGCTGATTTGCTTAGTTAACCCCACAATTGAATTTATTCTTCTGATTGAGCAAATACTTGAGAGCCTGTTGAGATGACATTGTCTTTCTGAAGAGAGGGCTAGCAGCTCAGATTTTCTTAACTGAACTGACACTAAGCCTTTGGTTTAGTTCTTTTGTAGTTTGGAGCATAATGGTATTGGACTTGTATTACTCAAATCCATTCTAAAATGTGTGTTTTAGGACTTTGCTTCTATCAGAGTTTGTTTTACATGGAAAGTCCTGTATGTTTCCTCAAGGTATTCTAGGAATGATAACAGAAAGAATGTGTCTGCGTGTGCACCTGCTTGGGGCAGATGTTGCCCTAGCCATCTACTGCTGGGTGTTACCTGAATCATCAGATGCACAAGGAAAGTTGGTTTCCAGTCTGAACAGTTTTTAATCTTAAATGAGGCTTCTTCAGTAGTTTTTGAAGTTCTTTGACCTGTGCTTAGTGACATTGGTTTCCGGAAAAACAGTTGAAGCTCAGAAACATGTTTATGTATAATATAGTAACACTAAAGTTGATGCAGGAAAAGGCTGCAAGGGAATTTTGTAAGTATTTGCAACTTATGGATACTTTACTGTCATTAAACTGTAGTTAACTGTGAGCTGCTTTTCCACCAGGAGCTTCTGAAATGAGGATCAGTTAGATCTTTCTAATTCATGTCCAAGATGCATAGGAATTACAATCTATTTTCTGCAAGGTTTACCTGCTCCTGGGTTTCCTTTGCTGGGACCTCTGCTAGAATAAGGCTGTGTTTATCTTCACAAGTAGTGCAGCAGATAAAACATCATGGACCAAGGAGATCTTTGCTTTTGCCTCTAACAGAAATTAGAAAATGTAGTTTCTTCCAAAACGTGTTATTCAAGTAATTTCAGATCAACAAACCAACTCAATGAATCTATTGTAAGATAAAGAATAGATGTTGCTAGTAACAATATGACTGGGTGCTTCATAAGTTTTGGAAGTCGCTTCAGTTTTACATTTCTTCTTTTCTAGGTGTCTGTTAGTAACATTTCTGACTATTTAGCTGCTTTCTTGTTTTACAGATCTGTTTCCTTCCGTGCCATAGTTCTTTTTTTATTTACTGTTAGTACATACTTGCTCTATGTTTGTATTTGAGAAGACATGATCAAAGCATGTTCCTTTAAGGACACAAGTGAGCTTTTGTCATTTTTCTTTCTTGGTATGTGTGTGTGATGAGGAAAAAGTCTCTTGTGATCCTGCTGTATTCGTTTACAGAAATCATGTTCTCTCTGGCTAATAGTTATTAGTTGTTGTCTCAATTGATGTTTAATGAGAAATCGCTTGAAATAAAATCTGAACCATATTTTTTGAACTGAATAATGTCCATGTATTTCTAGGTTGTGCCTTTATATCCACTACTTAGATTAAATTCAGACATGTGTCTTCTCTTTGCATGGCTGATAAAAACCCTTCTGTTATGAAGAGTTTTTCAGAAGTGAGACCTCTCCCTCTCCCTCTCCCTCTCCCTCTCCCCTCTATGATTTGCAGGAAGCTTTGTCTGACCTTTTTCCAGGACAAAAAAAGTTGTGTTTTCTCACTGTCCCTAGGTTACAATGCTTGATATGTCTGGTACATCAAAAAGTGAAAAAAGTTGTGGTCTCGAAACTGTTTTTCCATAGTTTCAATTGGCTTCTATGAGACTTTCAGATTTCTCTTTGCTTCCAGAGATCTGTTCCTACTGTTGTAAAGGATTATGAAGAACCAGGTGAGCAGGAGACTGATGGATTTGCGATCTGCAGTCTTCTGAAGAAGTTTACTTCCTAGCACTGTGTTGTAATGCTAGAGAGATGGATTCTTTTAAATTTCTTTTCTCCTTTCCTTCCCATTCTGTCAAAGTACAGGTTTCTCTTAAAAATGAATACTACAGCTGTAAGCTCACACAGTGTCTATTCCAGGGAACAGGAAAATATTACCTGTTCTAATTTTAGCTCTAGTCATCACAGATCAACATTAAAACACCGTCACCTGATAATCAGTGAACTGATTATCCAGACTGCTATGGATTATAAAAAGTGAACAGCATTGCTTCATGTTGGGATAATAAGTATAAACTGCACTGTGGGTCTCAGAGCTCGTTTTTACAGACACACTAGACATCTGAAGCTGTTCATGTGAGAACTTGGAGTTTGTTGAATTCTTAAACTGTGAAAAGCATTTATTGCATTGCGAGTGTTGACCTAAAAAATCAATGCTGTTTTCTGTTCCGTTTGTTGCTACTATTTTTCTAATATGAGACCCTCTCTCTTTGTTTTCAAGATAATTCACAGGACTGTAGATGCACAAGTCCCTAGGGTTTCAGGAGGCACTGAAATCCTCAAACAGGTATTCCTGGCTTTGTTCTGGGGTAGTAGCTGCAAAATAAATGGTTATTATGCTTTTGGTTACAGCCTTTCAAAAAATGTTGTAGTTGTGAACAATTAACATGCAAAGCCAGCAGAAATTTATTGGAAATATTTCAGAATTCAGCAGACTTGGAGAACCAGGGCTCTGAACAGTGTAAACTACTCCAGCTGCTCAAAGGATTCCTCTGGTGGCCAAAGGCATTATCAGCCTAATTAAGGGTGGTGCTGGGAGGGAGATGGGTTTCAGGGAGCTCTCCATTCCCATGGGTTTCTCTGAGGTGGGAGGTTGGTTTTTTTTCCTCAGAGGCTTTCTAGGTCTTAGAGAAAACTGTCGTATCATGCCATAATTTTACTAGAAAGGGGACATACAGAAGTAACTGAACAGTAATCTCATGTTCAAGGAGTGATATGTCTGGCTATTTGGATGGGGTAGTGTAACAGAGGTAAAGGCAAGATGTTCACCAATAATGCATCTCTTTGCCAGAAGAACAATAATAACTAATCTTTTCCAACTCAAGAACTTTTCTTAAATCCAAAGGAAATTTAAGGGGCTTGTCTAGAGCACTTAAACTAATTTTTAGGTACACTGAAGTAGTAGCATAGGTTGAAGGTGTGTAATATAACACTTTTTAATACTTACTGAACTACAAGATGAACTGCAGGATGGTTTTGAAGGTCTACAGAGAAGTAATAAAGGTGATAGCATGCCTGAGGCATCGTGAGGGAGAACAAGATAAAGATCTTTAGGCTGGAAAAAATTAAAAATCAGGTGAAAACAAAGTAAAATAAATGACTTTAACTTTATAGTTATAAAACACTGCATGTGAAATATAGAGAAGATGCTCCTGCTAATCTGGAGATGACAAATTTATTTAGAACAGCTAAAACTTAAAATGTTCCAATTAGTATCAGTAGTCCTTGCAGAAACATCAGTCTGTCTGAATGACATTACATTCTTTAATACTTGAAAGTGAACTAAATTCCCACAGAAGAAATATGTTCAGATTCTCCAGGATAGGATTTTAGAAGTTCTATCGAACTTTATTTTCATCCTAATTCAAAGCTCAAGAAATTTTTCCTAACCTCAAGATTTTGATAGTTAAACACGCTTGTCATCTGCTTACATTGAAAACACTTTTTATTTTGTATTTGTATTCGTCTGGCTATGTTGCCTACAACATTTTATTATCATCTGCTATTGTTGCTGTAAAAAAGAAAAGGTTAAGATTATTCTAAAAGTATCTACACAGGGAAGAAAACCTCTGTAATGGAGGAGTATTTCAGTAAGATCTTGGAAGTATTATAAGGGCCAGTGTCTCAAAACTGAAAGTGGAAAAAAAAAATCAGGCAAAAAAACACATAAAAACCAAAACACTAAACTCTTGGAGAAAATAGAGACAGTTACGAAAGTTTCACGTTATCCTGATTTATTATTATTTCCTAAACAAACAAACAGGAACAAGGTAGTGGTTGTAAAAAAAATAATTCAGGAGATTCTTTTCACTTAGTTGTTAAGGATATGTGTGTATCCTCCTAGCTGGATAGGAGGAAATTTATCCCGGTGATGGTATTTGAAATTTGGAAAAATTATTATATTCCTAGCCCTAACATGTGCAAAGCAAGGTCAAAGTGAGAAGGAAACCCAGAGTGAATCTTTGTCATGGTTGACAGAGACCCTATTTTTTAACTTTTAGCTCACAGATGAAAGATGGTGCCTCAGGGTAGCTGAAGCCACCCATTTGACTACTGGTTTATATTGCTGTATTTCTTCAGTGATGTTTGCTATCATTGCTAGATTTAGAGTGATCACCTCTACTCATAGAACGTTCGTAAATCGTGTGGTTGGAATGAAGTCTTAGCTGCTTCCCCCCGGCCTCTCCCCTGCCCCTCTGCTCTTCTGCAGTTCTGTTGAGCTGCCCTCCAGAGAAAGATGTAGATTCCAACAAAACACTTTTGTGAATTTTTGTATTTGTTATTTTGAGCCATAATAAATAAATACTGGTTATGTGCAACATGATTAAAATAATGCCACTGTAGTTAAAACAACACAAATTTAAATGCAATAGCTATGTTTAGATTACAGAAATGCTTTGTGCTTGAAATATTAAGATCTTTAATAAGACTTGGAGGGAGTGTTTTTTGGTTTTTATTGCTACCTTTACTCCTTCATTTTTATTTAAATAAATCAGTTGGTAGGGCATGCTAACCTCAAATCAAGTTCAAAGTTTGAACGCAACAGTAAGCAATTTTATTTCTGTGGGAAACAATGAGTAGATGAGTCTTTTATTTATGAAAAACTATTGTTAATGTTTATCCAAATATAAGGGAATATTTATGTGGAAAAATACCATCCTATCTACAGCACTAACTAATACTCAGGTAGTTCAAGACTGTGACCCGAGATCTTCAAGTACCTAAGAAAATAACAGCTTTGTGGTCTTTGAAGTTCTGCACTTGATGTATGGTCCTGCTGTTTGGGAGTGAGTTGATGACAGGTTGAATGTTTTGACTTGAATTGTGGGTTTTCTCCCTTCTTCCTCTCTCCTCTCAGATCAAATCCTGCCATGAATTTTTGGTGATGTCATTAGTTCTGGTATCACTTTTTAGAAACCCTCATGAGTGGTAACCTTTCACTTCACTCTAGATTATCCAATGTGTATTTGTAGTGATTCATCTGATTATAACATATAAAATAAACTAAGCTTAGTGTTTGTCTTTACAAACCTATTATTAATGTTTAACTCACAAGTTTGATTCCTTGATTTTTTGCACATTCAGCTTTGGCATAATAAGATTTGCATTTAGGCATCAGTGTAGAAGAGTTTACAACAGCCCAAGGTTTCCCAGTCAACTTTTTTCATTTAGTTTCTGCCCTCTTTTATTGTATCTAGTAGAGAAGAGTGCTTACTTCCTGCCCCATGATAATTTTCCTTATTTGACCTCTTATGAGATGCTCTTGGGATGTATTTGGTGTATTAATAGCACTTCCCACTTATTTATACTAATTCTTCTTCCCTGAAATGTGAAGTGTGCACTAACCATTCACCCAGTATAAGTGGTCTCTATCAGAAAATGTAGGTTTGGCACACATACTGGGGAAAAAAAATTATAAGCTGATTCTTACCAAAAGGCTATCCCCTATTAAATGTTTTTTTAAGTGCTCTATTCACTAATTTAGGATGCCAGGAGGCAGGGATTGTGGGTCTTTTTCTTCTAATCTTTTGTTACATACTCACCTCTACTCTGGTCCTTCCCAACTCCTTTGGACTTGGATGTCTTCCTGTACAAATGAGCTTCAGTGCAGCAGCTTTGTAGCCCACTGTGGAACCTGCCCTGAACAACGGCAGCAATGCCCTTCTTGACAGAGAGACAACACTAAACTCATGAACAAGCAGTTAGTAAACTTCATACCTCATTAATATGCCATCTTAATTCCAAAGCTATCTTAATGTTAGTGCTTTTTTGGAATTGATACATGCATTGTCATGTGTTGAACAGGTTTTTTTAAAAATAAAATTATATGGTGGGAGAAAAAAGGAAGACACATGGATAGTTTATACAGAGCACTGTGACATGAATGTATGTTGGATGAGACAAGCTATTTTGAAATAAGGGTAACAGGTTTATCAGATTCTCAGAAAAGATGAATTTTCTGAGAGCGCTGTGTTTTTTTGGATAACTCTTTATTTTGTTTTGTTTTGGTTTTTAGTTGTTAACACTGAACATTGGGTTTTGGCATTCTTCACTCATTGAAATGCATTTCACATTTGGAGTACTCCTGGCAAGGGTTACTATTTTTAGCTCTTTTATTGTACTGTCTTCCTCTGCTTGCTCTGCACTAAGATGATATTGACTCATTTCTATGCTTTCCTGGACCATTCAATTTACATTAAAAATGAAATTAAACCTGAGGTTTTTAGTTGCTGCCTTTGGTTTTAAGGAGTCTAATGGTTACTATTTTTTCATTTTCTCTAAGCAAGTTAAGAGTAGCCCTATAATTTGAATTTCTTTTTCTTTAAGAAGAATAGCTGAATTTAATGAACTTGTATCTTGGCAAGAATGTAAGTAGGACTAAAGCAACTGAACTAGTTTGAGCTTTACTACAGGTAGTAAGTCTGACATGATAGTGTAGTTAACTGAGATAAACCCGACCCTATCCCTTTTGACTAACAAGGTGTTAGGCTCACCTTTTTTTCCCCCTCTTTTCTTTTAGTTTTCTGACTATGTTCCTTCATATTTTTCCCACTTATTATCAAGTGACAGCCAGCAAATGGGTCTTGTCTTAAAAAGGAGGATGTTGAGTGTTGTTTGGCTGAAGATGTTCCCTTGTTGTAGTTTCCTTCTTGCTACTTGACTCTCTTGAAGGTAACAGTAATGTCTACTTATTTTTGTTAGGAATTTGAGATACGCTGGAAAGAATTTTTGCTTCTTCTGTTCACTGTTCCAGCTATTTCTTTAATTCACCATTAACCGGTGTTCCAATAAGTCTTGTCTTCTTACCTCTTCAATGCAGTAGGGCATTTGGTCTTTGCAGACTGCTTTGAAGATTTATTTTGTGCTTGTGGGTTTTTTAAATGATATTAAATGAACAATTCTTCCTCATTGATTCCTCATCTGCAACATTCAGTGGGGGGAGGTGCTGGGAGGTGGTGTAAAGCTCTTTTTTAAAATCTTTGTTCTCTTCTTCTTTCCCTTACAGTGGCAATTGCAGTGTTTGAGATCCTTAAACATAAAACCCCAAAACCAACCCTCCCACTGTGTTGCACAAAGTCACCTCTGTTTCTATAGAAATTAAAGCTACTGTAACCTGAGGGACATCTATAAACTTTCCCACAAGCAATAATTAACATATTGTTAAAAGTCTTAGTCATCCACTTGCCCATCATGCCTTCTTACCCATGAATTCTTTGAAGTTCAGGTGTCTTGGTTTAATCTAACAGCTATGGTGTCCTAGGAAAAGATTTCAACTTTTAAAATGAATTTCAAAATTGAAGGCTCTTTCTACATCAGGTTTTTCAATCTTAATATTGCAATATCAGTGAGTCTTACCTTGCATCATCACTGTGGTGATCTTGTGAAGCAATTGGCATGACAACACAAGCCTGTAGACTAGAGAAACCAAGACCATTGCTAGTAATCATTTGGGTAAGGCTCTTCATTAGATACCTCTGTGCCAGGATCTCTTCTACTTGTGCTGTACCAGTATCTCATAAAACTGCAGAGCGTTTAGGATTTTATAGGTCAAAAATCAACATTGTAAAGTCAATCTGGAATCTAATATGAAACAATTTTAGACTTCATGGCATACTGGGGAGATTCAGCATAAAGCTATTATAAACCTTTGAAACAGATGCAGATTTCCACTGCATCTTCAGATCTGTATCACCGGGTTCTTCTTGTCTTGACAGTTGCCCTGTAGAGACATGTAAATAATGCCACAGAAGAAATTATCTTTCTGCTAAACACATAATGGAAGAATGTAGTCTTAGTGGTTTGCTGAATGAAGCAGATGAGGACTGAAGCAGATCCTTCAGTTCAGTAGCCACAAATGGGATTATCTTTCAGTTAATGCTGTGGGAGTGATAAAACCTGTAGTAGTTCAGGAAAACTTTTCCTTTTTGATAAAAATCTCTTTAGCTTTCAAGGAGATTTGGGAAGTCTCCTCCAATTAACTGCACTTAGTTTGTGCAGCTACTGTGGACTTAGGTTAGGTATGTACTCATAAATGTATACCTAGTAAGGAATATTTGATGGGGCAGAAATTCAGATCAAGCCAAAATTAGTGACTAGTGAGATGCTTTCTTGGACAGGTCTCTCTTTCAGACATGCTCTTCTCAAGAGCAGTAGGCTGTAAGTGTTGCTCTCACCTCTGAAAGAACAAGTGAACTCTGCTGAACTGTGTATCTTTGTTACCGAAATGTAGCTCTGAAGGTTTTGACAGGAAAATTGATGTTTTGACTAAGCTTGACTGATCTTTCACTCCTGTATAAAAATTTACTATCCTTATCTATCTTTTTGGCAGTTTGTTGTCTCAGAGTATTTAAGAAATGTGGCTCTACTTGTTTTGGCTGAGACAGGGTTAATTTTCTTCACAGTAGCTCACATAGTACTGTGTTTATTGCTGAGCAGTGCTTACACAGCATCAAGGCCTTTTCTGTTTCTCTCACTGTCCTGCCAGTGACTAGGCTGGGGTTGCACAAGAAGTTGGGAGGCCACACAGCTGGGGCAGCTGACCCCGGCTGACCAAAGGGATAGAATTATAGAATCATAGAATTGTTTCTGTTGGAAAAGACCTTCAAGATCTTCGAGTCCAACCATCAATCCATGACTGTCAAGTCCACCACTAAACCACATCATTAAGGGCCACATCCAAACATTTTTTGAACACCTCCACCAGGGACGGTGACACCACCACTTTCCTGGGCAACCTGTTCCAATGCCTGACCATCCTTTCAATGAAATAAATTTTCCTAATATCCAGTCTGAACTTTCCCTGGCACAATATGAGGCCATTTCCTCTTGTCCTATTGCTTGTCACTTAGGAGAAGAGAATGGCCACCCCCTCTCTCCAACCTCCTTTCAGACAGTTGTAGAGAGTGATAAGGTCTCCCCTGAGCCTCCTTTTCTCCAGACTAAACAACCCCAGTTCTCTCAGCCACTCTTCATAATACTTGTGCTCCAGGCCCTTCACCAGCTTAGTTGCCCTTCTTTGGACCTGCTCCAGTACCTCAATGTCCTTCTTGTAGTGAGGGGCCCAAAACTGAACTCAGTATTCAAGCTGTGCCCTTACCAGCGCCGAGTAGAGGGACATTATTTCTTCCCTAGTCCTGCTGGACACATTATTTCTGATACAGGACAGAGTGCTGTTTGCTTCCTTGGCTACTTGTGCACACTGCTGGCTTTCTACCAGCGTTCCCAGATCCTTTTCTGCCAGGCGGCTCTCCAGCAGCTCTTCCCCAAGCCTCTACCTTTGCATGGGGTTGTTGCAGCCCAAGTGCAGGACCTGGCACTTTGCCTTGTTGAAGCTCATACAATTGGCCTCATCCCATTGCGGCAACCTGTCCAGGTCCCTCTGCAGAGCCTCTCTACCCTCAGGCAGATCAACACTCCCACCCAACTTTGTGTTGTCTGCAAGTTTACTGATGGTGCACTCTGTCCCCTCGTCCGGATCATCGATAAAGATATTGTGCAGAACCAGCCCCAGTACAGAGCCCTGGGGGACACCACTGGTGACCGGTTGCCAACTGGGTGTGACTCCATTTACTACCACTCTTTGTCCTTGGCCATCCAGCCAGTTTTGGACCCAATGAAAGGTACACCCATCTAAGCCGTGAGCAGTGAGTTTCTCAAATAGAATGTTGTGGGAAACTATCAAATGTCTGACTAAATTCTAGATAGACAATGTCTACAGCTTTTCCCTCATCAACCAGGTGGGTCACCTTTACATAGAAGATCAGGCTGGTCAGGCAGACCCTGCCCTTCGTAAACTCATGCTGACTGGGCCTGATTCCCTAGCTGTCCCGCACATGGTGCATAATCACACCCAAGATGATCTGTTCAATAACCTTCCCTAGCACTGAGGTCAGGATGACAGGACCGTAGTTTCCCAGATCTTCCTTCCTACCCTTCTTGTAAATGGATGTCACATTTGTCAGTCTCCAATCCTCTGGGACCTGCCCATTAGACCAGGACTGCTGAAAAATAATGGAGAGTGGCTTGCCAAGTTGCTCTGCCAGCTCCCTCAGAACTCTTGGGAGGAATCCTTCTGGCCCCATAGATTTATGTATGTCTAAGTGGAGCAGCAGGTCTCTAACTGCTTCTTCCTGGATTGGGAAAACTTCAATCAGCTCCTTATTTCTGTCTTCTGGCTCAGAGGACTGAGTATCCTGAAGACCACTGGTCTGGTATTTAAAGACTGAGGCAAAAAAAGCATTAAACATCTCAGCCTTTTCCTTGTCTTTTGTGGCAATGTTTCNTACCATATGACATCATACTCAGCAATAAAAAATGTGGGAAGGAGGATGAGGGAACATTAGGAGGAGGAGATGAGTGAGAGTGATGGCATTTATCTTCCTAAGTAAAAGGTACATGTGATGGAGCCTTGCTTTCCTCGAAATGGCTGAACACCTGCTTTGCCGATGGGAAGTAGTGAATGAATTCCCTGTTTACTTTGCTTGCATGCACAGCTTTTGTTTTATCTTTTAAGCTGTCTTTATCTCAACACACAAGTTTTTGCACTTTTACCCTCTGATTCTTTCCCTCATCCCTCTGTGGGGGAGTGAGCAAGCAGCTGTGTAGTGCTTAGCAGTTCACCCGGGTTAAACCACAACAGTGGCCAGTTCTTAAATGGGTCTGACTGACTTGCACTGGCAGTGCTTTAAATACTGTTTTTCATGGATGCCTGTCTAGCAATGAAGACCAGAACCCCAACATGAGGTAAAACATTCTTAAGGGTTTTGCGTTCCTCTCATGTGGAAGTTTCTTTCAAGTGAGCACAAGTTTGGCACAAGTATTATTTTTAATTCAGCCTTTATTCTAATAAAGTGGATACAGTATCCCTACTCAAGCAATACATGAAAATGGAGCAAGACTTTTGGATGTGGACTTTAAAGTGTCTATGCTAGAACACACATGTAATAGTGTGCCTGTTTTTTACTGCCCTGCATATCAGATTCGTAAGCAGAACAGTTTACTGTATATTGTCTGCTGACATTATTATGGGAGTTATATCAGACAACTGTGGAAACTATGTTATGACATTGTATTATCTTCTGAAAATGATACTATTACTTATGTCAGGATAGCTTACTTTGTAGTCTGGACACATTCCTTAGTGGCTAGAGAGCTAATAATTTAAAGGTCATTTTATGTTTTAAAAGGGACTTGTGTGTCAGGAAAGTAGTGGTGTTACTTAACCTTACTTTCTTGAGGTCTTTTGTGAAAATGATTCATTTTTAATGATTTGAAAAAGGAAGCATATGAATCTGCAGTTGAAAGGTACTGGCCTAGTCTACCTGAATGTTAATTGATTTTGTAAATAGCCAGCCAAGAACAGCAGGCTAAACATAAAGTGTTCCAGCTACCTATGTTGCTAGTTCTGGAATAAGTTCTGTAGTTAGTTTGTAATTTATTATTAAAAATCACTTACTATTTAATTTGCTAATCTTTGTATCTTCAGAATAACTGCACTAAAAGCATACAACAGAGTTATTAGGGACAGCTGATGATTTTTTTTCTTGCACCTGTCCCCATCTGTTCTAACCCTTGCTTTCAGATTTTAGGAGCCCAAGAGTATTTCACTTGTGTGGGAAAAAAAAAAAAATCACACAAAACACCCATGCTATAATCAGCCTTTTAAATAAGTGAGCAAACACCTGCTGGATGGGTTCATTCCAAGGTGCAAAAGTAGCTTAGATGTGTTTGGTAGTACTTGGAGAGTGGTAGAAGGTGACACATCTCATCCACTGTGATTATGAACAAATAAGGTGCGTGATCATGACCTAGACACATGTATGTTTTGCAAATTCATTGCTGCCACCTGGACAACTGTAAATCAAGTCATAGCATTTGCTTGAGAGATGGATCTTGGGTCTGTAGGAAGATTGTGGTGACATTTATTACAAATCTTTTGACACAAGAGACAGAACTGAAGTCTGGTTAGGAACAACACAAACACTGTGCTCCATCTCCCAGAATGTGGAGGTATGGCTGAATGTGATTGTGACATTGTGACTCTCCATACCATTCAGAGCCATTTGGCTGCATCTTGGGAGTCCAGTTGGCTGTAGAGATGGGCAGAACCCGGGGGCATTATTTTGATAGTAGTCTGCCTAATCTTTACCTACTCTGGCTGTCATTTTTCACCTATGCAGTAAGTTTTCCCCTGGAGAGTTTGAAGGCTGAAATCCTGCTTCTGTAACTTTCTAACCCATGTCATAAAATTTTTGAAGTCTTAGCATGGAAAAGTCACTTTTCTGCTTGAGAAACCTTGCTTTTGGAATATCCAGCTCTGGTGTGTAATAGAAGGATTTATGCCTGGTGACAAAGGTAATTACTGAGGCATGGGAGAGCACCTTTGCTTGAAAATTCAGCATAGTTCCAGGTGAAGAAAAGAAATAGTACAAGTAAATGAAATGAGGAATGTTTATGAATTAGATGTGATATAAAGAAATGAATTTCTGACTCAGCAGCCTGAATTGCTGCAAATGTTTCTATATTAGAACTAAATGTCATGGATACCCTTGTCAATATTAAATCCTAACTATAAACACTGTTTCTTATATATATGTTTCGAACATTGTGGATTCTTCAAAGGAATAGAATCTGTAAGCAAGCATGCTCCTTTAAAGATTACATGTGGTAGTATAGGTTATTCTCCTTCTTAAATGGAAGAAGCAAATAACAGGTGGCTTCTTGTAGAATTTTAAAAGTGAACTAGTTATTTGTTAATTTTGTTTTTGCTTCATGAATATTTATGTTGTCTTTGCCACAAGTCTGTGACATATTAATCCTATTAGTCTTACTGGTTGACTCAAAAGGCAAAGCACTTGTGCTCTTGGCCAGCCCCTCTAGAAGGGAAAGCACTGGAAAGGTTATGAACCTTGTTTGATTCTTAGCCTATTGTCCAGTTCCAACTGTGCTTTTTGATAGAGCATTATCGCTTTTTTAGTGGTTAGATAAATTCTGGGTGCAATGACATTACAAAAATAATGACATTTAGTACTTTTCAGGACTTCTTAATACCATAACTGGAATAAATAACAGCAGTTATTCTTCTGTATATTGGAAGAGATCTGAACAAATTCGTTCACAATGAATGTACTAATGTTGAAGTTTAGCTGGTCCTCTAATCTATTTACCACTTAAAATTGTAAGTGAGGGAAGAAATAAATATTCTTTGGAAGATTTAAAATGAGCAAAACATTTTTTGTTATCTGAAGGAAAAAATCCTTTTACTTCATCATTCTATTTTGTGTCTAAATATAAGAAAATGTGTACTTGATCAACTCTGGTTTTTTTTAATCTTTTTTTTTTTTTTTAATAACATGATAGACAATAAAAATGTGATACTACTTAACTGGACTTTTCTGCACTGTGTTTCAGTGCATTTTCAATTTCGAAGTTACTCTTCTCTTGAATCCCCAAATTCATTGTTACTGCTAAAATCATTGGTGCTGTTGGATGGAATCAATAACTCATTATTATTCTGTTTTTAGTGCACCTACGCCTTGCTGAGAGATCAATTTTTCAAAAATGAAATCCAAGTGGAAATGATGGTGTGTTAAATGTGTCAGCTTGGTGGGAAAGATTTTGATAAGAAAATTCACTTCCAAATGTGAGGACATGCTTAGGCAGAGTTGTTCCTGAATGATGCAAGTATAATATATGTGCTATTATCTGTCATATTATGGTCAAGCACAAGAAATCCACTAGCATTCTATTATTTTTGCCTTGAAGTGGTTCATGTTAAATGTCAATTGTTGGGAAGGAAAAAAAAAAAAGATTAACTTTCTCTTCAGGAGTTAAGAAAACTGTCTCAACTTTACTTACTTATTGTTACAGTATATTGGTGTTGTCTTCCATTTATGCTAATTTGTTAGCAAGATGATATGTGAAAACTTAACAGACCAAACTTACAAAAATATCTATTGAAAGAATAGTTTGATTCAGGAGGGAGGGTGGAATTATAAGCCATTCTGAGGTAATTTATTTTTAGTTTTCACCTCTGTAACTAAGGTTTTGCTATATCTGGAGCTGTGGTTTTCACCTTCTCTTAATCTGTGGACCCTTATGTGATTTTTCTTTTTTTATGAGGATGATCAACATCAAGCTTAGGAGTCTGAAAGCAATGTTTTGGACATATGTATGTTTCTCCTTAAATTGACCCTGAATGGCTGAAAACTGGGAAGTGGTTAAAGAGGAAGGAGTGTTGTTAAAGCTATCAGTGCAGCACGCTAAGCTGCAGTTTATGCTCCTCTGTAAGCACATGTCCAATGGTCTTATGAAAATAGGAGAGTCATGCGTGGCTGAGCAGTTTTTAAGATACAACAAATTAATATGAAAAGTAAAAATCAGAATATTAAATGAGGCCTTAAAAATAATTAAATCTAAGTGTGTTCCAAGTTTGAGGTGTAAGAGGCAAGAGTGGTTTACCTGTTGTTCTAGTAGTGAACTTACTACCTTTTTGAGAAGTGCAAGGCACTGAGAACTGAAAGGGTTAATGTCTCAAACTTCAGTTGTGACAGAAGGCAGAGATAGTGGGAGTGAAAAGAAATTTGAGAGAGGGAATGTTGTCAACAGGAAGAGATAAGCAGGCCTTCTACACAATGGAGCTGGATGCGAAGAGATAGGAACTCTCAGGCCTTCTTTTGCACACAAAGGAGCTGAGCATGAGGTCAAGGAGACAGAAACTCCATGGCCCTCCACCCAACTACTCTTCCCCCATGTTGTATTTGAAGTGGCTGTAGAATACCATGTAAAGTAACCCTGGATGTAACACCTGGATGTAACACCTGCCCCTGAAACACAATAAAAAATCCAAGCCTATTCGTCAAGTGGCTTGTGCGCCCATCACCCAAGGAAACAGGCTTGACAACGCTGGATCCAGGGGTGGTGATCTATCTATTCTGTTACTATCCCTATTACTATCTCTGTTACTATCTTTCTTTCTATCTTTCTTTCTCATACTCTCTTTCTCTCTTTCTCTCTCTCTCTTGCATTTAGTGTTAAATAAAATCTGTACTATTGATTTTGGCATATGGTCTCATTTGTACCTTAATTGGGGCAGAGACATATCTTAATAAGTGGATCCTAACAGGAAGGAGCAAGGATTTGTGGGTAAACAGAAGAAAGAATGCTAATTTGTAGATAATATTTGTGAATTTTACCCTTCTCAGACTCAGTTGTATTCATAAGTATAAATATTGGAGATGTTTCAGTTAATTGGCAAAATTATTTAAATAAAAACCTTCCCTTTTTTTCCCCCTGCTTCATCATAGTTTTTACGTGCCATTATTTCTTTGAGATTTTAGGAGGAAAACGCAGGATATAAGTAAGGTGGCCCTATGAAGACCTTGGACATGCTTCTTGCCTTCTGAATGTGGTATGAAACAGCTGAATAGCACTTCAGTATCTTAATACTCTGCTCAACCATCTCCAAAGAACAAATCCTGTCTTTCTTTCTTACTAGAAAGAAAAGTTTGTGTCCTGGGACTTTAACCAGTAAAAGATTTATCTTAAGGTTGTACAGATCTCAAGGGTTAATTAGAGGTATTGTCTTGAATCACTTGTCCTTTGAGCTGTACTTTACTCATTAAATATGTAACATTTGAATTTAAAGTTTGTTGGATTTTAGTCTGTTTCTTTTTTTTTTTCTTTCCTTTTTGTCTTCTTTACTGTCTGGATCGTACCTGTGTAAGTCAGTTAAATACTATCTTGTGTGTACGTTCAAGTTGTCATTAGGGTATGCTTTTCATCTCCTGTACAGTTTAGCTGAGAAGGCACTTTAGAGAATTAGCTTGTGTTTTATTTTACAGCTGGTTACAGAATTTACCACTTGTTTTTGTGTCTTGTGAAGACAAATTGGGATTAATTCATTCATTTCACACAATCAATGGTTTTATATCATGACTCATATAGTCTTTCTAACAACCCATTCTTGATTTCAGTGTATGCAGCTATTGGTAGATATCTCCAACATAATCTTTGAGTCACTATCAGTCTTCTGATTGGTGTTGTTTTTTTCGATTCTGTGTGCTATTTTTGTTGTTGAGTGGTCATTTTGTCTCTTGCAGAAAAGAGGAGTGCAACACTATCCTACTAATGAGAGTGAATAAACATTCATTCTAAAAGTTCATAAGACGTTTGGGATTTGCAAGTGTTGTTTATACACAACTTGTTACTACAATGCTCCTAAAAAACAGCAAACAAAAAGCTCCATGAATCACACAATAGAAGTGCCAGGGAATATTTTGTGGCGTGGAACTGTGTTCTAAGGTCCATAGCTTTGTTGGATGACCCACTTTGAGTCCTTTGCACAGTTGTGATTTAGCTGTCTTCTGCAAAGACAAGATAATTAAAACACCTTAAGGGAAAGCGGCTTTTTTACTTCCAAAACGTATTTCTGGCAATGTGTCCAGGCAATGTTTTTTCCATTCACCAGTGCTTCTCTACTCCTTTGTATCTATGGATTATTTTATTTTTTTTTTAGTTTCCAGCAATGTTTGGTTATGGGCTCTGTTCTAGTAAACCTTTCTTATTATATATAAAAAAAGTTATTATTATATATAAAAAAAGTTATATATATAAAAAAAGTAAACAAAAAAGTTATTTGGTTTGATGACAAACAGTTTTCATCAGATCCTTGCCTTTTGCTCTTGTCAGCATGAACCATGTCCTCCAAGTGGAAGGCATTGTGGAGGCAGTTGCCAAAACATGACAGCAGATGCTTCTGCAAATTATTTTTTTCCAAAGTAACGTGACAGGATGAATCTGCTCATAAAAGTATTAAAGTAAAAAAGCAAAGCTTTAATCAAGTATGTATATCAATATAATTTGTGCCATAAAAGATGATAGCTTTGGCTTTATATTGCTGTAAGTCACTCACTGGTGAGCAGTACCTTTTGAAAGTGGCATCATAAGAATAGGCAATAACTGATTGGAAAAGCCATTTGATAAACCAAGAACTTCAGGCATCTGTTTATTATTGAGCTTCTTATTTCTTCTCTCAAATAGAAAACCATTTTTTTTTCTGTCATTCTCAAATTTCCGTATATATTACTAAGGGTAGCCAAATACCTGGTCTCAAGACACAGAGGTATTCCTCCCCTCTTTGTCAGCTAGACATTTCCAGATCCTGTGAGGCTGAGCATGTGCTTCCAACTGGTGCACCCACACAATAAAGACACAACTGGTTCTACAGAGGTTAAAACAGACAGGAGAAAAACACTTTTAGGGACATCCACAGAAACACAAACAGCATCCACATAAAATGTGAACAAAACTACTGGTCTGACTTGATCCTCCCATCTAGCTAACTGGGTTTAAAATATTCTAGTGGAATACACAAATACTCCTACTAAGCTCATAAACATAGTATAACTGATGGGATTACCTGGGTAATCTGCCTCCCAAAAGGTCCCCTACTCTCCCATCTCCTTAACAACTGCATTTTGGCCATTTCTCATATATCTGCCCCTTAACCATCTGCGAAATTCAGCTGTCCCTTATGGTGCTTTCAGTAATGTGTTAACTGCTTGATGTTATCCATTTATGTCCAGCAATTTCTTATGTCATCTATAGTAGTTCCCCACACATTTCTGTTTTTTTCCCCTTTTTTTGTGCTTGCTTTTAGTAGGATACTAAAAATTTTGACTTAATTCCAGGCAGTTGTTGAGGGATATTTCCTATGTAAGACTATCTGATCTGCACTATTGTCTTGTATCAAGTAAATACCATGTGCATACTCTCAATTTTTTTTTATGTATTAAATTATTTTATGTCCACCTATGAGGTTTATATTTTCAGGCTGCCTGTAACTCTTAAATTAAGGATTTAGCTGGATGTGAAAGAACATCAAGATTACAAAAGTAATGAAGATCAACTGCGAATCACTGGATGATCATTGGTACCAGAGGTAGGACCCATTTTATTGACAAACTGCTGGTCATAATGCTTCCAAAGTCTTCCCCTTCCCTACTCCCTTTCCATTTGTTAGCTTAGCTATAACAGCATCATTGAAACAGATTCTCTGAATTACATTTCTTAGTATAGTGTCTAGTATCAGTATTTTAGCTTTAGTTTAGGGGATCTGAATTTCAGAGAAAGAATTATTTAATATGTTAAGGAATACAGGTGATTTCTCAACCAAGTACTATGTAGGTCTTAGAAGTGTTCTATTTCCTATATCACAAAATTAGACGAGGCAGAACACAATTTAAGAAAATGAATATCAGAGCAAATCATGGAAATTTTTATACTTTTTTTTGGTTGCGAAGGGAAAGCTTGGGAGGAAGGAAGGAGAGAGGACAAAGGGAGTAAATAGTAAAAAATCAGTATTTTGTCTAAAATAGTACATAATTATATATTTATTCTAAAAATATAAAAAAGCTACATGACATTTCATAAGTAAGCAAATTTTTCAACAGATGTGAGGATGCTCTTCATCTAATTGTATAACATTGTGTGATATTGCTTGGCACTCTACATCTTCCTGTAATTATTATTGAGATTTGTATTTTGGTGCTGGTTTAGAGAAATTTTGTGGTTTATTTGTAAAACTTACCATATTCTCATGATCTTTTTAATGACCTTATTTATCTTCATGTAAGCTTTACGAACTAGATGACTGAAACTGTTTCTGAACGTTTTGCCCTTTTTTTAGTATTTATTCTGGATCTTAACTATGGAAAATTTCTGCTGATGTATTACTGGGTCAATGTAGATTGCACAAAAAAGCATGATGTAGAAATGCTGAGCTTAATGGAGAATACACTAGTTCCTCAGATTTTGAAAAGAGCATTAATTTTTCAGTATGCCTATGCATTTCCATATATACCTACTCAGGAACAGATGCTTTCCCTCTCTTTCTCTCTTTCATTCACTTCCTTAAATTCAAACATCTAAAACTACCAGAAAGAGACAAAAGTAGATAATACTCTTTATTAACAGCTTTGCAGCAGTGAAATGGGATAAGGCAAAATCTTTCCTGAGTTTGGTTTAATTTAGAGCTGGTTAACTAGCTTAGGCTGGCTTTGCCTGAGGTTGGTGATATACAGCTATCTGCTGTGAACGTAAGTTAGACTTGACTCAGTTTCTAGCAAAAAGAGGTATGTTTCCCTTCAGATTATTCATTTCCAGAAAATCAACAATCATATTTTTTCACTCTTAATGAGGTAACAAAAGTTAAATGTGCACACTTTCTCATTAACTAGTTTTATGTTTCTAATACTTTAGTTTTCAACTTTTTAATTACTTCAGCTCAACTATGTCAGTTGTCTTACGCCTTTCCTTCCACTTTATGATTTTTTTGTCAACTTGGAAATTCTGGGTGCATGATGTAATAATGATAAATCTCTAAATATTAAATCAATATAAATATTAACATTTAGCACTCATTTCACATAGGTTTGATGTCTACTTCTTCTAAGAAGTGAAATACAATCTAATACTGCAGATTGAAAAAATAATGGATTTTTTTATAAGTATAGGTTAGTTGCTACATTCATTAAACAGATTACTTAGCAGCTCTAAACTGATTTTTTTTTTCGAAAATATATATAGATATCTACCTGCTAATGCTGCATGAGAAGATCCAGAAATAGAGAACATAAGTTTTAGAGAAATGTGTCATTTCATAGCATGAACAAGGCTTAATTTTGATAGGCTTGAGAAAATTTCTGCAATGAGAGAGATAAATAATTCATTTAAGTGGTTCTAAGAATATTTAGATGACAAGATCCAATATGTGACCTCCACTCTGCATTTGCATTAAGCCAATGCAAACTGCCACTAAAAAGTGCTAGGTCCCTATGGGACGTGGATGAAATACTGCAATATGAATCTGCTATTTCATTCAGTAGGAATATTTCGATTTTTTTCAACCCAGAGGGAGCACTCTATTTCTCAGTGGTCAGGAATGTATAATACATGTGAATATTCACATTCATTATTCAGAAAAAGAATGTTCATTGCATTATGTGGAAGTCTGAGTTACATCACCACATGGGTCAAGATAGACATATTCTTTAAGAGTGTTTTTCAGGACATGTATTTTTGAGAGAGCTACCCATTAAAAGTACTCCTACAATGAAGCTAAGTGTATTTGTGGAGGCACAGAAACTAATAAATAAACTAAGTTTTCCTTTTGCACTGGTAAGCAGGATAAGTGTAATTCTGGAAAGTCTTATATACAAAAGAACTATAAGAAATATCTTCAGGTGAGAGATACATTCTGCTGGGTTTCTTTCGTATGATACCTGCCAGATTTCCTCCTTCCTTGAGGAGGAAGAGCTAGTACCAGCATAGGGATGTCAAAACCTCATGTTGTTCTTTAGCTCTCAAAGAAATAGTTTCTGATGGGTTTGGTACAGTGCACCTTGGAAGAATTTAGTGGACCAGTTTCTTTTCCAACTGATGCATCCGACTGGGGTTCCTGGGGCTCCTTGCACCTTATGGCTCTAGGTTTGCATTTTGCATCATTTTTTTCTCCTGTAGTTCCACTGTTTTTGAGTTCCTGTTATTATTATATAGGTTCTTGTGCAAGACTGGTCTTTTCTTACTGCAAACAGCCTGTTTATAGACAAAATGCAGTTTAAGGCTTACCTTCTGCTCCCTCGGTTATCTGATGTCACATACAGGACCAGAAATGTGCTTGCTACATTCTGCCTGGAAAGAATGCCTTTTGATGTGCTCTCTATTCACAGAAACCTTATACAGTGTTGGTTATTGGTGTCGTCTGCTTACATACATTCTGCTTTCTTTCTGCAGTAATTTCTTGGACCAACAGAAGATCTATGATATGGTGTATTGAAGATGTCATATAAGAGAGGAAAGGGTGTATGCTTTGCTGGGTAAAAGGACTGGCTGGATGGCCAGGCCCAAACAGTTTTAGTGAATGGAGTTAAATCCAGCTGGTGGCTGGTCAAAAGTGGTGTTCCCCAGGACTCAGTTTTGGGGCCAGTTCTCTTTAATATCTTTATTAATTACCTGAGTGAGGGGATTGAGTGTAAGCTCAGTAAGTTTGCATATGACACCATGTTGGGTGGGAGTGTTGATCTGCTTGAGGCTCGGAAGTCTCTACAAGGGGACCTGGACAGGCTGTATTGATGGGCCAAGGCCAATTGTATGAGATTAAACAAGGCCAGGTGCCGGGTCCTGCACTTGGGTCACAACAACCCCATGCAACACTGCAGGTTTGGGGAAGCGTGGCTGAAGAGCTGCCTGCAGGAAAAAAATCTGGGGGTGTTTATCGACAGCTGGTTGAATATGAGCCAGCAGAGTGCCCAGGTGGCCAAGAAGGCCAACAGCATGCTGGTTTGCATCAGAAATAGTGTGGCCAGCAGGACTAAGGAGGTGATTGTCCCCCTGTACTCAGCACTGGTGAGGCCGCACCTTGACTACTGTATTCAATTTTGGGTTCCTCACTACAAGGAAGACATTGATGTTCTGGAGTGTATTCAGAGAAGGGCAACTAAGCTGGTGAAGTGCATGGAGCACAGGTCTTATGAGGAGTGACTGAGGCAACTGGGGATGTTTAGTCTGAAGAAAAGGAGGCTCAGGGGAGACCTTGCTGTCTACAACTACTTAAAAGGAGGTTGTAGCGGGGTGGGTGTTGGCTTCTTCTCCTAAGTGACAAACAATAGGACAATAAGAAATGGCCTTATATTGTGCCAGGGGAAGTTCAGGCTGGATATTAGGAAAAACTTCTTCACTGAAAGGGTTATCAGGCACTGGAACAGGCTGCCCAGGAAGGTGGTGGGGTCACCATCCCTGAAAGCGTTCAAGAAAGCCTGTAAATGTGGTGCTTAGGGACATGGTTTAGTGGTGGACTTGGCAGTACTAGGTTAACGGTTGGACTTGATGATTTTAAAGTTCTTTTCCAACCAAAACAATTCTATGAATACACTAAAATCCATTGTTTGCCTTGATTTTGACTGAAGTATGTAAGGACTGCCTTACTCTTGATGGGTAAATATATAATTACATAGGTATTGTCTAGTAAATAAACTGAAAACTATTTTGATGTGACTATTCTCTATATATTTAATCCTTCAGAAGAATGTTTACATAGTTGTAAAAAGCTTTGTTGATGTTTGCATTTTTTCTTTGTTTTTTTTTGTAAAATTTCCAGGCCATTCAGATGCATCTGTGTGTGTGTGCACATGTTTGTGTATGTGTACAAAAATACCTGTTAATATCATAAGTGTAGTATTCGTCATTAGATTGCTGGAATTTCAGACTTTCATATTTGAACAAGTTCATAAAAACTCCTTGGTTTCCTGAAATAAGTTATACCATTGTTCTGAACAACAACTAGCTTAAAAACCTTTCTCAGAAAAAGCTTTAGGATCTGTGAAGGCATGATATCATCTTCAGTGACTAAAATGCTCCTACTTTCTGCTCTGACAAGATGCTGTCTTTCCCTATGACTTGCTGACTTAAAGAAAACTATATCTTGTCCTTTAAAACTATTGTGATGATGCAAGTGCAGAATTTCTGCAAGTACATCATGACACTTGCAATTTAACATTTTTAGCCTGATTTAGCTTTTGAAGTTCTCATCTATTGTTGAAGCTGTGTATAATCAGGAAAAGCTGAACTGAATCCCTGTTCTTTAACTTAGTCCTACCTAAAATAAACTAGTGATGTTAGTAATTAGCTTTGCATTTTATTCTGATCACACAGCATTGGAGAAAATAGAAGAGAAAGATAATTTTGATACACAGGCCTTGATTTAGAAGCATTGTGATCATTAATTACAAAACTCGCCAGTCTCTGCCAGTGTAGCTGGGAAGAGATACTTGCATTGCCTGTGCATCTTAATACTTGAAACTAAGATTCCCTTTTTTCAAAAATTTGGATTTTTTAATCAGAACAATTGAATGACTTGTGAGCACATTGCTTATGTTGTTGCTCACCCAGCTCACTGCATGTTTGATCTTTCTGCATGATTGTCGTATAATTGTGTAGGAGAAGTAAAAAAAAAAACAAAAAAAGAAACAAACAAACAAAAAACCTCCACCCAAATCCAAAAGGTTTGATTTTTAATTTCTTTTTAACTTATCAAGAAGAAAGTTCTGACATAACGAAGAATTTAGAAGTAAGTGGACCAGTAGGGTTTTAAATAAATACAGTGTAAAACTTGCAAGCTGGAGCCTGAAGTGGTGAAGTTCTGTTTGCCCTTTGTTTCTTCACTAACAGTTGTATTGATTGAATTTATGCTGCTGCTTAATTTACTCTGCAGTTGTTACTCCTTGTAGTAGTGATAAGTGTTATGTGTTATCTGGGCAGTATAGATAGTTTAGAGTCTTCATTTAAGCCATAATAGAGCAGCATCTCTTTAATCCCTACCAAGGAGGTCAGGAATATGTAAATAGACCCAAGAAGATTATATTAATTTATTAAACTGTGTTTTATGAATGGTGAGACCATGTAGAGTAGCCTCAGAAACTTCTCAGTTAGCCATTAGAAATAGATGTTAGTTGTTGAGATGATTTGTTGATTGAGAATGTAGTGAAGTGTTAAGTTCATTGGGTTCAAAAAGCTTTGACTTTGTCCTGCAGTCTCCAAGGGAAGCAAAATGAAACCAAACAAAACGGTGATACACCAGTGGTATAAAGCAGTCCAACAATGCTTTTTGTGCTATGTGACATAAAATTTTGTTTGCCGCTTGGACATCAGACAATAACATCAAGAGAATATCAGTCTGTAATAAATTGATTTGCAGGCCTCAGTGTGTGAATTGGCAAAATCTGTTATTGCCAAATCATTTTGTTTGTCTTGTTGGAATGATCAGTATTAATTTCCTTGTCCCAATTCAGTGCCTGAAAAGTATTTCAGCCAGCAGTATTTCTGCAAAAGAGCTGAGTGACTATTTTGTTGATCCTGAGTTTGCACTACATTTAAGTTGCAAGCTGGTGGAGTGGTGGAAAATCTGCTGATTTATTTTGTTACTGGCAAATAGACACTTCTTATTATCATATTTCAGTAGTATGGAATTTATTGTAATAATTAAGACAGATGAAAGTCAGATTTGACATGATAGTTTTGAAGTCAAGGTGTTTGCTCTTGTGTATTGTTTTAAAAAAGGATAGACTATTTGTCAGGAGGGCAGATAGTGCAGTGTGTAATGGGGGGAAGGGGAGATGCACGACTTGATCTGTGTATAGAGAGTGCTAGACTGAGGATAAAAAAACAAATATCAAAGTTTGAAATTGCACCAAGTTTCAAAATAGTCACTACATGCAAACCCCAATGTTAAACTGGAAATGTCATCTAAGGGTTTTTTCTAGTTTCCAGTATGCCTGTGAAGAGACATAGGATGGAGTATTAAGGGTCTGTGTGAAACCATACCTCAGGCTTGATGTAGCTTTGTAGAAGTGTATCAACATACGTATATGCACAAAGCAGTGATTTCCATAACTATCTGTAACAGAATGTAGAATGCTGAAAGAGCGTAGGGAACTCAATGTTTAACATCAAGTTATGCAACAATGAAGGACAAAGATATTTTGGGGTCATTGAGTATTTTAGCAGTGACTGACCAGGCACATGAACTTGAGTTAACAAAGCAACAGAAGCCAGCCAGCCATTTCAGTATTCCACAGGCATGTAGCTCTTTCAGGTTGCTCTCCCTTGGTAGCAATGTAAGTAAGGCTAACACATTAAAAAGTCTGACATGGGAGTAATATAATTAATGTTAGGAGAAATAAATTGTTTATTTGGATTGCATTGTTGTGTTTCTTTTAATTTGCTGCAACGTGAAAACAAAGTAACCTAAATAATACTGAAAGAAAGAATGGCATTTACACCCAGGAGTCCAGGATTTAAATTGCTTTTCAAGGAACAGGGAATATTCAGGATTTACAACAGTTACTAAAAGGGAATGTAGAGAGAGGCAAGCAGAGAGATAAAGTACTAAGTCAGCCAGAGGGAAATGCTGCAGAAAGATGTATGCACTTCAGTTTTTCTCTAAGAGGAGAACTTGCTGCAGGTGGGTGCTGAAGTTGTCTATGCTGAGGCATTTTACAGCCCCAACCTAGTTATTTTGAGTACCTCAGTCATGCCTCGGGAAATAGGCAGATAGTTGAACCCTGCTTTGTGAAGTCTATTTGAAGGATGCGGAGATGTGATGGCCCTGGTTCTCTTCCTCTCTCTAGTGAATGTACAGTCTGTGCTCTCTAGCCCTTTGACTTTAGTCTGAACAAAATACTTGAAAACTGAGCTATAAATTCCTTTGGGGAATAATATGTCTCTCCTGTTAAAGTTGTGCTGTTTTTCAGCCATGAAATAGAGGTTTATGGACTAGAGGTGACATGAGAGAGGGAACCTTACTTGTAGCCTGCTCATGAAGGCATCCAGGCACTAAAACAAATCTATGGGTACCAGCATGGCTTCTGTGGGTTTTTTTTGTGGTAAATGTTTGGACTACCTGAAATATGGAACCCTTTCTTCTTCTCTCCTCTGTCACCCTCTCGCCCTGGGCCTCAACATCATAAAATGCTTCACATTTTGCCAGCCATTGGAAGGAGAATGGAAAAAGAATAATTTTATGAAGTTGCTGATAAATACCAGTATATTTTTTATGCATTCCACTAGTTTGTGTGGTATCAGTAACTCAAGAGTTTAACATTTCTCTCCTGTGTTTAATAAGGAGGGTATGTTGTAGCCTTAAACACTGATCTGGGAACTTAAATAAGCAGTGGGAACTGCTTAAATAGGGGACTATATCTGTCTTTTGTTGAGACAGTACTACTTAAATACATAGATATAAGTTCAAAAATAAAATTAAGAATAATTTTGTGTGCTATCCTCCCCAAGTGGATGCTCTCCTGAACAGATGTGTGTTTCTAGTGATGACAAGCCATGCTGTTCTGATGTAGAAATCTTTTTACTAAGTGCAAATGAAAATGTGTTTTGATTTTTTTCCCCTACTTACTTCCTTGTTTTCTATGATTCTAAATAATTCTAAAAAACAATTCTAAAAAAAATAATTCTACAACTATTCAGAAAAGTATGGAAGGCTTATGTCTGTGTGATGCTGTAGTAGATATCTTGGGCTTAAATCAAAGTACTAGGTTAAACTTCCAGTTTAAAATCAATTCTCCTGATGAGTAACACTGTAAAGCATCATTTCACCCCTGTGTATGGAAACGGCTCTTCTGCCAAGTTCAGAGCTGTTTCTCTATTCCTGAGTTTTCATTCATAATTTTAAAATGAACCTGTGACTACTCTAAAAATGTTTGAACTGAAAGTTTTCCGCAAACTCTTAAATGAGAACTATTGGTTCATTCACTTTTTCCTCTCTCTTCTCTTCCATGTTTCTTTCCCTTCCTCCTTCACTTTCTTCCTTCTCACTCCCTGCCAGCCTATAAGTTGCAGTTTGTTCACAAAGTTAAATTTGAGTTTTGTGGTTTGGCCTTCTCTTATCGGCACAACAGTGCATGACAGATACAAATACCCGCCTGTTTCTTCAAAGATTCAAGTCTTGTACCCTGTGCCAATTTGGAGGTATAGGACTTTTTCCAGCTGTCAAGGGTAAAGACAAGATCCAAAAATTCAAGTAACACACTGAAACATCAGAATCACAATTATTTCTACTGTGCATGCTGAGTAGACTAGTAGCTAACATTGTTGCTGGTAAATGCCTGCCTCCAGAAGCTGATGAACATTTTGCCTCTGACACCAAAAGGAGTTGGGATTTCACTGTTTTGTGGGCATAAAAAGTAAATAGCAAAAAGTTTATGGCTTGTCTGCCCAGGGAAAAAACGATAAGACTCTGGACTATTCTCCATCCTGGTGTCTGCCCTTCCTTAATGTTTGTAGACTACTCTCCTCCCCCCACTGCATCTTATAGAAGAGAGATATTGCTGTCAGAAAGCACTGCACAAAAGACTGTTTTCTAGTCTCCTGCTGGTAAGACAACTGTGAAGGGACATGTGTTACATGGAGAGGAAAGGAGGACTATTTGTGGGCAGTTTTGCAGGGTTCCTGTGAAAATAAGGATGCAAGGGGACTTGGAGAAATTCAGAAATAACCACTATGCCAACTAGCTTGGACTCTTTTGCCGCTATCTGCTCAGATGGTGCAGCAGCAGTGTCCCAGAAACATCTCTGGGCAATTTTTTCCAGGGGTATGAAACAGCTGTATGTGGCCCTGTGTAGTGACACTGAGGTGTAAATGGAAACAAGTTGTTGATGCTTTTTGTTTCTTTAAAAAAAGGTGAAAAAAAGTAGTGGAGAAAGAAGAAAATGGGAAAAAAAGCCATTGTGTATGGCTCCCTGTTTTATGAACACCCATATGATGTTAAACAATATCCCCTACTAGAATTTGAATAGGAGCTGGGAGTGGTATTAATGATCTGTAAGGGATTTTTGAACATTTGACAATTGATGCTGAATATCAATTTTGTTTGAATTATGCCAGGAATGTTTTCCAGTTTTTCCTTCACAAGTCATTATCCTGGCACTAAATAATTTTGCTACATACTGGGTTGTCATTTTACAGTTGCCCCAGTGGAATTTATTTGCTTTTTAAGATGGCACCTTTCCTGTGTCATTGAGTCATTTGTTTGGAATGAGTGAAATTTAGTTCCAATCATATCTCATAAGTAAAATACATGTATTCAGGGAGATAAAGACCTCTAATTTAAAGCTTGCCACATAAAAAATAATATTCAATCTCTATACCTCTGTTGAATTCTACTAGCATAGTACAGCAGTACAATGTAAGCTGTAAGACATTATCTAGTTCTCTATACACATCTGTTTAGGTAGATTATATTAATGAGCTCCATTTACCAAAGAGAAGAAGTAACATAATAATCTTCCCTAATATGTAGAAACCCAGACTTTACTTCCAGTGGAATAAATTCACAGCAATATTGTATTAAGGAGAATGGTATTTTAGACTTAGGTGGCAGAATGATCTGTTAAAATAATATATTATACTAAAAACAGTAAATACAAAATGTCCATTGAAGTAATTGACTATTAGTATGTCTCAGTGCTGCTGAAGGTGAAGGACAAAAAAGAATGTAGAAGCATATCAAGGATGATACAAAAATACAAGTTAGGAATGCTGTAGCATGTGTTGTTTTATTTATTGCAAATACTGGCCAACAAAGAGATACAGAAAACCTCATGAAGACAGTTATCTATGAGATATTTTAAAGTTTATGGAACCATCTCAGCAAATGCCTGTTCAACAGTTTTCAGATGCAACTGTTTTTGTTAGGTATGAGAATACGCGATTTTGTTAAGATTTCCACCAGAAAATAAATGTTTTATTTTTCCCTCATCTGCTTTCTTATGCAGCATTTATTCACAGAAGAGGAAATACAGATGGAGAACTTCTGAGGTCATTTAGTCCAGTCAGGTGCTATTTAGGGTTTGTTGCTTACACAGGCAGGGAGTATAAACCCATTAGTATTATAGATGTCCCTGTAGTGGGGTGCTTCATGACAGATATCTAACCTGAAAATATCCTTTCTAATAACATCTACTTCCAAAAACTTAGCATATGAGGTATATTTCTGTGTTCCAAACAGCCCTGAACACGGAATCTCACAGTACATAACTTTTATTTCCATTGGTTACTTGAGTCAATACAGTTGGGAGTTACAGAGGGGCCACAGCTAACTAAACCTAGTTCTTTTCTACTGTCCTAATTTTGTAGTCTCACACCCCACAACTGCTTAATTATTGTCCATAGATGTGGTGTAACTTTACTCTTTCATTTGCACCTAAGATTGTAGCACACTTTCAGTTATCAGAAGCTGAGAACAGTCACAGTTTTCCAGTGAATTAAGAAGAACTGTGTAATACATTGTTGGTGATTAAAGATTGCTATACTGGAAGCAGATTATAATCTCTTTGAATTTCTCTTATGGCAGCAAGGGTATCATGCTGTCAATATGAGTAGAGACCTTCCCATGAGTGTGGTTTGGCTCAGTGGTGGTATATTTCTGTGGTTGGAACAGATTTAAGTTGTCTACCTTTCTCACTGGTAGGTAGAGAGACACCTTTCTGCAATGGAATTGCTGCAAAACTACAGCAACAGTTAGACCTGGCTTTAAACAACAAACTATCCATTCTGAGGTAACTATGGTGTTTGGACTAATTTTAAACTTTAATGCTTGCATTTCCCTTTGGGGAAGATTGGAAAACATCTCATTCCATTTCTCTTAAAATGTTGTACTTCCTTTGTGTGTGTATGTTTGTACATGAGTTTTAATAGAAGTAGTTGGAAGAAATTACAGGGAAATTGAAAATACTGGCTTCAGAATGAAATATATCTTGCTGTATTGGGTGTAGCTGTTAAGGATTTGGTGGTGATGGTGGTGGGGACTGCAGGGGTGGCCTTGATGGAGAGATATCAGGATGTGCTGGACACAGCTGGTTATAACCATCTCTGAAATATACCCACTGCAGGACACAGCTGAGCTCATCAGTCACAGTTGGGCACCTCTTGGAAAATGTGTAAAAAAAGGTCAAGAGCATGTGGAAGACTTAGGAGTGAAGCTGAGATACAACTTGTATGCTGAGAATTTTCTTAGCATGGGTGTATTGGGGGTTTGGGAGGGTAGGGGACCAGTGTGAATACAAGTTTGCCAAGATATTTTTAATTAAATCTATTTTATCAATAACGTATCATCTTTGCTCCTCTTCAATGTAGTTGCATTTCTTTGGTGAGGACTGAACACAACGTTGTAGAGATTGTGAGTAAAACTAATTAAAGTGGTTTTTAATTCTTGCTTTCCTACCGAAGAGAACTAACTATTTCAGTTATCACTCACCATGCAAAAATCGGAGCATTAGATGAGGGGTCTGGTAAATGGATTCGGAAGTTTCAGCATTTTCTGTGATAATACATTATTTTAATTTAAAATAAATCTCCAAGTCAAAAAACCACTAACAAGGCAGTTTTTTAACAAGCTGTGGAACCAGCATGTAGACTAATTTTGTTATCCCCTTTTTTGTATGTGTCTTATTTAATTTGAGCTCTTAACATGAGGCATATGACCGGGCCTCTTCACTAGTACATATGTTGCCTCCCCTTAGCACTGAACTGAACCCAATGACTCTCAGTTTTCAAGGAGATTCTTCACTGTGTATAAAAAATTGCTTGATGACTGTGTGAAGAATTAAAGGCCTTCTGGGACAATGCTTGAATGAGAAATGTGATTGTATTCCCTAGCCCCCTTGGAAGCTTGTTTACTTCTGCAGTATCTTCTGGTATTATGTCTTGCCCCCACAGAAAGTCCCTTTGAATTCCATAGACATCTGAACAGAGTTCCAGCTGATGGAACCTCAAGCAGGATTGACACCTGATAGTATATTTTTTAATGTCATTTTTTTCTTGTGTTTCCCCAATTTAGTGAAGGAAAAGGCTGGAAATCATTGATGACATCTCTAATTTTCTCTGGGATTCAGGCAAAAATGTTGTTATGCTGAGTGCAAAATATTGTGATTAAATATCTCCCAGAAAAAAAAGCGGTTATGCATAATTTTCATAAGACGCAAGATATTATATGTAAAATGATACAGCTTTAATTTACAAAGAGAAAGTGATAAGTAATGGAACACAGAAGGGAGAAGTCAAAGTGAATAAGGAGGTGAATATGAGGATGGGAATTTGAGTTGAATAGTTTATTGGTGATGTATAACCAGAGCATAATTACTTGAATTTAAAATCCTATTTTACATGTTTAGGTGTAGACTAATATTTTTTGGCTTTCAGAATGAGACAATATAGCAGTGTTGATATATATATAAGCACCTGAATCACACCAGATAATGGTGAGAGCTAGACTGAGAGCAATAACTGAATAACAGACCTATGGGAGTAAGCTTCATCCTGTGAAAATATGAATTTATACAATATGTTGCTGCTGGGCTTGCCTGGCATTCAGGCAACTTTGCAGATGTCAATTTACCTTTGTAATCATATGATAATTTAGTACTATTAGCATGTGAAATACTTCAGCATCTCCACATAGTTAGCTTATAATTAAAGCAAATGTGCACTTACCAAGGTGTTTCCTTGCCCTGTGGTTGTGTAGTGACTTTGTCTGCTTTGTCATTATGTATATGTGGAAGGTGTTGAAGTAGAAGTGCCACAGAAGTGTTCGCTCAAAATACTGATAAAAGTAAAATAATATATTGTCGAAGAAGGAAAAAAAAAGCAGGAATGATTTGTATGCCTTCCTGTGCTGTAGTAAATGAACAGTGTCAGCAGATAGACCTGAACGTCACTGTGGGCATTTTGCAAGGGACTTCTGCTTGTTGCTCACATGTTGTCAAAAAAAACAGACAGAGTCCTGACTTGTCTGAAGAAGGAGGTAGAATACAACAAAGGCAATAAGCACAGTGAATAAGCCAAAAAAGAAAATACTATTAATATCTAGAAGTATAAATGTAGTTTCATCTGGAATATGGTTTGTACTGACAGATACCTCCCCCGATCCTACTGGTCCAATTTCGGAGAAAGTGATGCAAACTGTTTAAGATGTAATTATCCTTGTTGAAAGATGTGAATGAGAATAGGCTCACTTATTTTAGAAGGGAGATTAATGAAAGGGGATGCATTAAAGATTATACAGGATATTTGCAAAAGGTAACCCCCATGCTGGAACAACTTTCTGTTCTGGGCTGTTGATTAGGGGAGCTACCTGTATCCAGCTGTATCTAGTAGAGCACAGTGTGTGAAGGTCAAGACAAATTGGGAGAATCTCTGACTTTCCAGAGGAAGTCTGTTAAGCAGCCACCTGCAGATTCAAATTTAATTTCCACCCTTTGAAAGTGGAAAGATACCCATGTTAGCTATTGAAAAGGATAAAAAGAATACTGCATAGCCAAAAGAATTCAGTTAATCACTCTTAAATCTCCTTTAGGTAACTTTGCACAACTAAATTCATTGCCATGGGCTGTTACTAAAGTCAAGAAGTTAACAAGATTCAAATGAGGTCTTGAAAAATGTTTGTACAGATAGGAGACCAAAAAAAAAAAAAGGCAAAAAGGAAAAGAGATGGAACTTGAATATCCAAAAAGAGGAGGCAAAACAAAACAATATTTGGAAACATGGCTCAAGACCACTTTTAGATTTAGTACAGCTGTTTGTCAACAGCCTTTAAGCTAGATGCCTGTGTTCTGAACAGTGCAACCTGATTAAGTCTATCCTGGTAGAGCCAGCTCTCCTGGGAAATGATGCTTGCTCCTCTGGCCAAATGCTAGAAAAGTGCTGGAGGACTGTGTGTAGGGAGCAGAACGACAAGCCCATAATGGTCTTTCTTACCTGAGAGGAGCAGTCTGTCGCATGGAGTTGGTGGCAGCCTGCTGATCTCCAGGGGGCTGGTCGATACTTACATTTTATTTTCCCGCCTTGGAAGTGTCAAAAGGCATCAACAGCCTGAAACCAGGAAGTCTCTGATGAGTAATTTCTGGAAAGAGATTTTTTTTGAGATGTTTGGAAAGAGGTAGGATTGTAGTTTTCTCACATGTACCTAGTGCAAGATTTCTTATGTTGATGACAGGTTATTCATCAGAAAGGTCTGGAAGAAGTAGGATTATGGACTTGATGTTCTGCGCACAGTTCTGGTGTTTCTTAACTGCTCATTGTTCTGCATGGGAGAGTTGCAAGGATCTTTCTGGATCTCAAAAACAAAGGCAAAACAGCAAATAATACAAAAATAAAATTGCTTTAATAATAGGTAGAAATAGGAAGAATAACGTAGCTAATGAGTAAATCTTGCATCTTTTCAGATGTTGGGAACCCTGCTTTTGTGCAGCATGGGATGGATCCCTGGTGAACAGCCACAGCACGCTGCTTGGATCCCATCCATGTGGAGATATGCTCTTGCTCCAGTGCTGTCACTCCTTATATCTAGTGTAAAGAAACAAAATTACACATCGGGTTTTGATGGGTAAGAATTCTCTCTCTTTCTCAGTGCCTACCAAAACATAGCTACATGTATCTAGGAACTGTATCTAGCATCTGTACATATCTGGAACCTTCCAGCATGTTCCCTTACATTTTTGAAAACCTTAGGGTTGTACAGCAGTCATTCATACTAGCATACAGGTATCTCAGGACTCAGGCACAAGGTTCAGTAAGCTAACAGGGCTTGCTCAAAGTAGCTAACTCATCAAATACATCTTCCACAAGTCTCCCAGTACATTGCTGGTGTCTATACAATGTTTCTGTTTTGGAGTTAGTTTCCTGATAGGAGTTTTCATGGCTGTGAGCCATATAGGAATATAGGTTTTGTGCTGCTTAGTAAAGGTATGTAGATGAAGAGGTTATGAAAGGCTGATGTTGACAGCTTCCAGCAAGGATTCTGTATTCAAATAGGCTATACAACTGAGTTGTACCACCTGTTGAAACAAATGAATGAAAACCTTAAATTCTTTTTCTTAATTGTGTGTATTGTCACTGTTAGTTGCTTTAATGGCATCTCTGCTGTTTCTTTGAACATCTAAACCAAATTGTCTCATTGCACTCGGCTGGCTGGAAGATATTTCCAATCACCAGCCCTCAGACATGACTGGCAGGGAGAGTTTTCTCCTTTTAGGGGAATGTGGCTGTGCTGGTGTCTCACTGTAATGCATTCAGTAACTACATGTGCAGATGAATAATGAGGCATAAAGCTCTGTTGGAATGAGAGATGTCTTAAATTATTGACAAATCCATGAACAAAGGTTATGGCATCTTGGCATCAAGTCTTATGCCTGCTATCCTTCATCATTCCTTGTTAATGGTTCCTCTCTACATGAAACATTAACCTGGTGATTGCTGATTTGATGCATCTAGTCCTCACTCAGGATGAATTTATTTTTCCCAGACCTGCTAGTCTGGGAGAATGTTTTACCTGTCTAGAATAGCTGCTTTGCATGGAAGTGTCTCAGATGATTTCAGTACTTGTATTGGAAATGAAGAGGGGTAAGATAGGCAGGAGGCACTGTCTTTGGCCAATGAAAGAACAGTGATACTGCTTCCAGTGAATCCAGCAGAGAGCATCTGGTAGACTCAGCTGGAATGTTATTTTGTGCCCAGATGGAATAGTTGATACTTTGGCACTGTCTGCTGTGTTTATTCAATATGGCCTGTATTGATTTGTTACAGTTCCATTACTTATATTGGTATGCTGCAGAATTTCCATACCTTACAAACATTATACAGTCCTTCAGTGTCATGTTGGCGATTCCAGATCAATATGTAAACTGATGAGAAATTTGCAAAGGGGGAAGAAAAAGGGAGCAAACAATATTCCAGAAAAAAATCTTTGCATTTTTTCATTAAAGCTTCTGCACAGTTGAAAAAGCAACTTGGTTTTTGTTTGTTACTTGGATTCTGTAATGAAGCACAGCAGGTAGGAAGATTCTGTGCAGATTTAAAAAGAAATGTTCAATTGTATAATAAAGCATATTTTTAAGAAATGGTGCTTTATATAATGTGATTACCTTCATAAATAAAACTGCTAAATGCCTATTTTGGAAGTCATTCAACTTTGAAGGAGGTTGGATGAGATATACTTGTCAATTAAAAGTATATTTGCAGAAGACCATACAATAGCAATAAGGCATGTTTGTGTAATACCCCACATGGTCTAAAATATAATACTTAGAGAAATTTATAAAATTAAATGAAACAACAGAGGAATCTTTGCATCAGTATCCCAATTTGGCTTCAGAATTGTTATGGTCTAATTGTTGACTCTTTAGGATATTTGAATGATGTGTCATAGTTGCAGTAGGAAAGATGTTTGATTATGATTTCAGACTTTTGTTGACATGGGGGCTGAATATCGTCTACAATTCTAGCTCAGAGGGACCTCCCCCTCTATTCTGTCTTGGTGAGGCCACATCTGGAGCATTGTGTCCAGTTCTGGGCCCCACAGTTCAAGAAGGACATGGAACTGCTTGAGAGAGTCCAGCGCAGAGCCACTAAGA
>VZRW01009987.1:0-16713 GCA_013398125.1 Aegotheles bennettii | reverse complement strand
GACCAATGATAGGACAAGGGGCAATGGATGCAAACTGGAGCATCGGAGGTTCCATGTGAATATCAGGAGAAACTTTTTCACTGTGAGAGTGACAGAGCACTGGGACAGGCTGCCCAGAGAGGTTGTGGAGTCTCCTTGGCTGGAGACATTCAAACCCTGCCTGGATGCGTTCCTGTGTGATGTACTGTAGGTGACCCTGCTCTGGCAGGGGGGTTGGACTGGATGATCTTTCGAGGTCCCTTCCAACCCTAGGATTCTGTGATTCTAAGTCTTACAACTTGTTTTCAGAAAATGGAATCTGTTGCTGTACTCAACATTAAATTGAAAAGAGTATTTTAGCAGATGAAAGAAAGAAAGAACTGTGATTCCAGGATATGTAAGGTCTTTTCTCTGCACATCAGTTAAATATCTCAATACTTACCTGTTATCTGTCAACAAGGCAGTCACGCAGTAATTTAGGAAGCAATTTGTAATTAATTATGAGGACCTGTACTGTATACTAAATGTGAAAAAGAAGGAAAGATTGGAAAGAAGAAATTAAGTCCATGTACAATATTCAGCTTCTAGTTCTACAGTTCTTATTCTCCACCACTTGATAAAAGTAAAAAAAGTCCAGCTTCTTCAGAGGTTTTATTCTGTAACTGACAGTTTTGTCTCCAAAATGTTAATATATTAATATACAATTTAGAAATTAAAGATAGATACAGCTCTAAGTCCTACTTACATATTGATCTATTTATCTATTTCCACTGTTGTCTTTGTCCTGTTCTCCATTACAACTTTGCCACACTACCCCAGCTCTCTGCTTTTTCTGCTCCCATACTGAATGGTTACTGTAATCTTAGTTGGCTGCTGATTGCCTGTCACTCCTTTTGGTTTGTTCATGCTGTAATTTCATTACTGTCTTTTTTTTTTTTAAAGCTTTTGGGCATAATTTCCTTCAATGGTCATTGGGTTGTGTCAGTATAAGAATTTTCACTGATCCTCTTGTCACTTCAGTCCAATTTAATTTTGTTCTTTGTTAGTCTCCTAATGTACAGTTTTGCATAGTACAGTTTGCTGGTGTGGTCTTTCCTCATTTTAGGCTATTTTTCTGTTCAATATGTTGGTCACTTTTCTGACTTAATGTTTGGAGCACTTCTCTGAGTCTAATTTTAGTTTTCCTGCACAGATTCCAGTAGCTTTCATCATGTCTTACAGTTCTTGTCTTCCATCTCCGTTGTTCATTCTATTTGTGATATTCAGCCAGTAAAAATGCTCAGGTGTTAAAATTATTTGACATTAAAAGTCCATAGGTGTATCTCTAGAATACCACAACTCAATGACATATCCTTAAATACCTCATTAATTGTCTTAAGTAAATTAAAACAGCCCTGTAGAGGTAAGATGAGTTAGCTAAGAAGGCACTTCCTGTTTCACTGTCACATTTTTCAATCAAAATTATGTCTCCTTTGGGAATGAAAAAGAGTGCTTAAATTTTTCTTCTTCCTTTGCCAGTTGAGTAGCAGCGTATAGCATTGAAAAAGCCAGCACTGATTCTGGGTGACATCAGTTTCAGCATGGTGGTGTCTGCTCTGCTCTCATCACCTACCATCGCAATTTGAAATTACACCTTTTAAAAATTCATCTGTCCAGCTGTCTGTGGCTAGTTGAACCCTCTTTCTATTTGTTTGTTACTGTTTTGTTGAGTATTTGATTACATCCTTCCTTTTGTCTCCCCAGCATCTATTCACTCTTTTGTCCTTTTAAAAGTCTGTAAGTTTAGAAATGTCCTATTCTAAAACATAAGATGTTAACAGAAGAAAATATAAAATGGATAACTAGATGACCCTTATGAATTTAACATCTGTGGATTGTATATAGAATGTGTTCAGGGAGAGAGAAACTAGCAAAATGCCCTATTTTTCACCTGGGCGTTTTTCATGTACATGTGGAGTTCCTTTCTGAAATGGTACAAGAGAGTAGAGCAAATGTTGGGAGGGTGAAGAAGTTCTGCACACAGATTGTAGCACCTTACAAATGATACTAAGACCTAGCCAGTCATGGCCAAGGTCCAAATTTGTTTATCTGCTGTACCGGTAGCATAATAAAAAGGGTAAAAGAATAAAATGTCATGCCATTTTTAAAAATGCCATAAAACAAGGCAGCATCCAGCTGCCACATATCCTTTCTCACTAATTGTATTCATTAGCAAATCCATGAGCAGGGTTAATACTTCTCCTAATAGCAATCTTACTCATGAAGAATACTGAATCTCAGAACTCTGAAGCTGCAACAACTACTCAAGTCCATGCAGTAGTCAGCTGCATGAGTAAGCAATGTCTTACACCAGGAAGATTATCCTGTTATGAGCACAGTATCAGAGTTCAAAAAAATGCATAACAGAACCTGTTAGATCTGCTTTTATGCAAATTCTAGTTTGGTTTTATTGTTTCTTTCCAACAAAGCTAGTGTTATGCATCCAATTATTTCTTAGATCTTTGTTTAATTATCTTTATTAACAAAATAATAAAAGCAGGTTTGCAGCATGGGTAATAAGAATATAAATTAAATGAATACAAATAGATTTAGTTTGTGGAATTACAAAGCAAGTACTTGATCAAATGTCAAAACTATAATGTTGAGGTTTGCAGCAGGAGCTGAACAGGAGCATTGACATGTTCCACTTTCCACTGTAAAGATCTAGACTCAATATATAGAGCAAAATTAACCATTTAATTGTAATTCTTTGGACTTGCTGGGTTCTAAAAGCTCAAAAGACAACTGCAGTGTAGAGAAAAAAAATGTTTTATTTTTGCTCCTGCTGTTTGGAAATATCTGAGACTGCTGCTGGGCTGCAGTAGGATTCCATAGAGAGATACCCAAGGCAGGTCCATCCCATCAAGTGTTCTCATAGTACACAAAGCCATGTCACCTGGCTACAGCTCTGTAGCCATGTCAGCGTAGCAAACCCAAGGTAATAAACCTGGGAGTGTAATTAGATCACATGCAGGGTGGTAGAGGCAGAGCTGTACCGCTGCTGGCTCTGAAGTGACTATGTTTTTTCTCTCCCTTTGCTCTGTCTTCACTGCAATCAATAAACTCGCGACCTTTTATTTCTTGCTTAAAGAGAAACTTTCGTTAGTTGGCCTTAGTCGCATTTCTCAAGGAGAGCTTTATATTTTTACCTGTAGGTGGAGCTCCGGACTCATCTTCTACTAAAACAGCTGAACTAGTGTTAAAAAAAAAACCAAACTGAAAAGGAAAACCGAAAAGGACCACTTCTAAATACGATATCCAAATTATAAAATTTTACAGAAGATGGTTAAAATTTTATAAAAGAATGCTTTCAGTTTTAAAAATAGTGATAACTGATTGATAGCCGTTTTATTGTTAAAAAATCATGTTGTTTGTTTCTTTAGTTTCTTGGTCATCTCAGTTGAAAAAATTTCTTCATGTTCAAGCACCTTATTTATCCTTATAAAATTTTAAACCTTACTCAGGGAGAGGTAATAAAAAAAGGATATTTTTCCTCCTTTTTAATGGTTGCTCTATTATGAAAGTTTAGTGCATTAAACATGAAGCTATGACTTGTCTCCTGATAAAAGGATGTGTCTGGGATCTGGCTTTGCCTATTAAACTGATCTGATTTTCTGCTGTGAAACATTATAGATGCAACATACATCAAAGCTTGGATCAGCCCTTTGCATTATATTCCATCATTCAGAAGGAAGTAATTTCAGAATCACAACTGTCCCAGCAAGCTCTGTGAACTACATCAGGTTTAATGAAGAGATTTGAATTTGGTCATGAGAAGAAATAATGTAACCATGCTACAGAATTTCTATTGTTAGTCATTCTCGTGATTAGCTTAATTATTTCTTTTTATGCGGACTGGGAGAGAACTGAATGCTGAGAGAATTGAATTTGGGTCATAACATGGGAGTTTTCAGGTGATTCTTCACCTGTGTGTATTCCAGTTGTTCACTGAATGTTTTCATGACTTTTTTTTTTTTTTTGTTATTTCTTATTCAGATGAAATAAAAAGAAATCTTTCTTCCTGATGAGTGTTACTGGAAGAACTGTGATTTTTTCCTGTGTGTTTTCAATAGAATGACACAAATGTTGCAGTTGAAAGAAATCCCCTCCCCCTACTGACTTTAACCGTTCTTCTCCAGAAGAGTAATGGTGAAAAGTAGCTGCTAGTGTGCTTGGAAAAATGGAGGTGAGTAAATCACTGGTATTCATGAAGACAAACTAACAGAACATCCTACGTATAGACTTGACATCGTAGGTACTGTGCAGGAAGATGCATTATTAGCTCCTTTAATGTAATGTCCGACCATTTTCATGTTATACTATAAAACAAAACAATTTCTTCAGGGATAAATGGACTTTTAAGAATTGGCATAGGATGTATTTTGAAGCAATCAGGTTTCATTTTGCAGTGCCTTTTATACAGTATGTTGATATTGCCCATTGACTGAATTACACTGTCAAAAAAGTGCATTCTTCTCATTCTGTTTAATTCCTTAGAGATATGTCCTTGTGGTATATGGTACTGCATTTGTCTGAATTGAAGGACTAGTGTGTCTGGAATAAAGATTTGTTGGAAGAAAAGGAAGCTGTCGATTGAGCTTAAGTATGTGGCAAGGAAGGGCTAGTTTGAAAATATTGAGCTAAAAATAGAAAAAATGTAGTCAAAGTGGTAACAGAGAGATAGGATAAAGGCCAGAATAGCTGCAAATGAAGTGAGAAATGCAAAAAGACTTAAAGCTTCAGGCGATCTAGGAAGAAAAATTCGTCATATTTTGCAGTGACAAATTAGATTAGTAAATAAAAGTAGGTTTTCTTCTATCATATGTAGGTAATATGACCATTAGTATTTGGAAAATAAACAGTAAGAAAGGTAAGAAGGCCATTAGTACTGATAATCTTGGTAGATTTGTTTGTTTGTTTAAAGTACTAAGCATTTGGATGATGACTGATGACTGCTTTCAATGAGCCATTTTTATTTATTGATACAAAAAGATTGTTCAATGTCAATGAAAGAGTTTTCATCAATTAGAAAAGAGCAAAATGGTTGGAATAAAAAAAACTACAAAGCCAACTATTCTTGCGATGTTATCTGTCTTGCCTCTATATATAACCTAAAGGTTTAAAGTTTAATCAAAACCCACTGTGATAAGGTTCAACTCCTGCCTTGTAGATTAGGGCTCTTTAATAACCTTTGCCAAGTCCCTGCATCAGTCCTGAAGTCAGGCAAAGAGATTCAGATTACTTACAGAAATTATAAAGTTGCCTGGAGATTGCAGAGTTGAGTAACAAAATATAGGAGGGAAGGTTAAGAGTGTGAAATGTTGAGAGACTGGAAAGACAATTGAGGACTTGACTTTTCAAGCAGGGGAAAGTAAGTAAGATATTGTCAGATGGCACAAAAAAAACCCCACTACCCACTCTGGCATTACAGTTTTATTTACTGTGGCTGTTCCAGTCTTTTAAATATCTGAAACAGAGCCTATAACCCTGCTAGAAAGATGACAAAGAGCTCTTGCTGTTTATAATTTTGAAGGGCACCAAGATTTCCTGAATGTCAATATGACATAAACTGGCAGTGTAATAAACAAAACGTAGACTCTTAGAATACATTAAAAAAACCCCAACCCAGCTTCTTATGAAATCAGTCACTAGACTGGTTTTGAGAAAAGGAGGGAAAACTTGAGATAATAAGAGTAGGAGGGAAATGTTTTTCCCAACTAACAAGTAAAAACTTGATCACATAGATGAAATGTAGTGTGATATTTGTTTTCACAGGTATACAGACTTGTTACTGACATGGTTCTAACACTAATAATAAAAAAATAAGGTACTCTTGTGCCACTAGTGTTGGGGTTTTTTTTTTGTTTTGTGGGGTTTTTTTGATACTTGATATGTATTTCATGTTGAAATGATATAGGCGAAAACTTTCCCTGATGCATGTCTGCCCAAGGCTATAATTTTAGAGAAGGTTTTGGCCAAAAATAGTTCTGGTACTAGCATGGAGACTAGGAGTAACGCTTGCCATCTCTTGCCATCTCTTGCCATCTCTTGCCATCTCTTGCCCCTTTTGTCCCTCTTTTCTTTTTAATTTCTCTCCTCTCTTCCTTTTCCCTTTTCAGTTTCCTTCTTCCTTATCCTGTTGTTGTCTATGAGGGGTTCTCTTGTACCATGCTCTACTTCAATAGGAAATAAAAAACAAGGGTCCTTGAACTTCTAGGCAGAATGTACAGTATCTTCCCTTTTACCATTTCTGGACCACGGGTTAGCTGATTCTATCTTCATTTTCCTCTGGTCTAAAGTTCAGGCTGCAAAGCCTCCTGATTATTATCAAAACCACACTACCCTTTAGATACAAGATTCACCTAATCTTTCTACTCCACCAAATTCTTAATTTTGGTCTGTATCTTACATTAAAGATATGGATATTAGGAATTTGTGACCTGTATTAAAATGCTAGAGACTAATTAAGTCTGTTCTAATCTGCTCATGTTCCTTTATAGCTTTTCAGAAGGGCTGGTACAGACAAATAGATCATTTCAGTGTGTTTCATGCTGATACTGCCTGAAAGCAAATGAATGCTCTGGGTGCAAAACCATATCAAATCTGTCTTATGGGACTAATGCTAGACTGTTTAAATGCCAGTTTTACTTTTCCCTTGTGGAATGGATGTTTCTGAGGCATTTTGGAGAATGGATGTATTGATATATGGATAACTTAGGGGAAAAGAACAGTTACTCCAGAACTGTCATAAAATCAAAAGAGAAAAAAAAGAGAAGATTTATTAAAAGCATATTGGAAATTTTCTTGTTCTCAAATAAATATTCCCTTATTCAGAGTGTGTAATAGAGTGGTTATAGGAATTTCCAATCTGAATGTGATTCCCCAAAAGTACTTATAATACCCAAGGTTGCATAATATAACTAGTTTGTTTTTTTTCAGTTAGTTTTTTTATGAAATTCAACTAACTGCCATGCTGGTGATATTCCACAGACTTACTATAAGAATAAACTTAGAGTGTGTGATTTTGACTGTATAGTATTGATCATATTGAAGAAACAGAAGTTGTAGTTTTTTTCCTTCTCAACCTCTAATTATTGAGTATTGTAATTTGTCAGTATTGCTTCTTGAAAAGGTGAGACTGTTATAGGCTTGACATGCTTTGAATGGAAAATTTAACTCTGGTTATTATTTGCATCCATTTACATTGTGTTATAGTTCTGTGTATTAATTCTTGGCCTGTAGCAGTGCCATGTTGAATAAAACTCACAATGATAACAGCAAAACAATTAAGGATCTATTCCAAAGTCCACAGAAGTCACCTGGGAACAGAAGTCCATAGAACTCCCATTCAGCACAGTTTTCACTGCCTTATGCACCACCAAAACAAATACTTGTTAAAATAATTTCCCTTTAGAAGTCCTTATTCTATGATATGAAGTTAGGAATCCTAGAAAATGTAGTATATATGCAGTTCCTTTAGGTAAGTTTAGTAACTAGTCTCTAAAATTCTGTATCAAAGATATAGATTATTCGCTATTAATCTCTACAGTCTGCAAAATAGTCACTACCAGAGTCCTGTCACAGGGTCTAAACCCTATGACATTTCGTGAAACTTTTCCATTTGTTGCATGCTTAATACAAGATGACAGTCATTTTTGCTGATACCTTCCTGTTAAAACTTGTAGCCATGGACCATTGTTTTCTAATGACAAAAGTAATTAATACTAAGACATGTTAATGGCTGTGTTATCAGGTAATGTCTTCATTAATGCATGGCTCTAATCTCTGAAATAAGTTTGTCAGGAGTGGAAGAAATGCTTAGGGAGGAGGGAATGCTTTGATGTACCAACTGTCCAAATTAATTAACTGCATAAAACTCAATCCTGTCTATCGATAGTAAGGCTACATCACAGGCCTTTAAATGCCAAGGTTGAATTCCCATAAATTTACACTAGAAACTATCAGTCATATCTGTTTTAGTTTTGTATGTGCATGCATTTGTTGAATTGAAGTGCCATATACCTGATCAGTGAGGATTTATTAACATATCTAAGAATTATGGAGACTAACATGCTAGAAGAAATCTTTTGATTCTGAACTGAATTTTAAATGATATTAAATGCCCACCACCTTACTCTGCAGACTAGAAATAAAGACAAATATCTTGACTCAGTGTGATGATTTGCTCTTTGCACATTGGGTGAAGAATCGTTATTTAGGGACAATAGATGTAGGTGTGTCTTTCTCTTAGAGAGAACAAATGATTCACTGAAGATACTGTAGCTAGGAAAGCAACAGTATCCTGTAAATAGTAATACAAATAAGCCTGTAAATCATATGCTATTAAATCCATAGTTGACAGAGGGAAACAAAACTGAGAAATTCTCATATAACTACTTTTGCTATTCTTCGTTTAGATCACCTTTTTTTTTTTTAGAGCCCTTATATATTTTTGCTCCTTTTCCTGTTTAATTTTCAGCTCTTGGCCATTCTCCTACAAACTCTAATTGTACTTTAAACACTAAAATAAGAGGCAATTTTTGTTTGCAGTTGCCTACACAGTTGGTATTTACTAAGATGGAGCTATATTACAGAACTTGTATGACTTTTCTCTGGCTGTAAGAAATTATTTTTGAAATAAAATAGTCACAACTTGCTGTTTGTAAATAACCACTTTTCTGTTTCTGATGCTTAAACTGAATAGTTTTCCATTGTAAATACATTTTTTATTGCAATGTGAAAAATATGTATCCTCTACGAATAAATTCATACTTTCTGAGGATATCATTTGAGATCCGATATGCTAAAGGAATGGCTTAAGATGAAAGCAACAGGGTTATTTTGGGGGTTGGGTTCTTTTTACAATCTGCAGCCTCTCTGCCTTAAATTAGGAAATTTTTAGATGTTTAAGTATTCTGTCCTTTTGCCCTCTATGCTTAAATGTTTTCCCCCCAAGCTCTGAAGAAAAACCCAAACTGAATGCCTAACATCCAAGGCTGAAAAGTAGAAGCAACTTGCCAGGAAACAGATGTAGGTGTGAAGCTTTTTTGTGTATTTTTTCCAGCAATAATATCTGTCTTGACTAGTTTCCTCCTAGTTATATGGAAGACCAATGATCTGTCATTATTTTTGTTTGTGGAAGTGAATGCTACCACTTACTGTTGTTTTTCTCTCATATTGTCAAGTGAAGTGTACATTACTTTAAAAACCATCATGTTATCTTTAATGTAAATCTACTGCTGCTTTTAAAAGCCTGGGATGTTCTAAGACTATCCATGTGTGTATACCTATAAAAATATTTATGGATTTGTAAAAAAATGTCACTAATTCTTGAGAGTTTGCTAGTTCCCTGTTCAGAAATGTTGATTTACAAATGGTTCTGAAAAGGTAAAACAGTGTTTCAGTACTGATGATTATTGGTTTTGCTATCTGGCTTTAGTAGAACACTCATGTTTTCTGAAAAGTGGGGCAATTGTCTATTGTTTCTCTTTTGTGGCAACATCACCATTTCAGAACTTCTTTAATGAAGTAAAAAATATGTCCTTATATCTCAGCTATCATGTGTTTGAGGATGATAAAGAAATAGAATCCTATGTTTTCTTTCCTGTACCTTGTATAGGTGGTATTTCCAGACGTAGACTTGGGACTGTTTCACCTATTCACACTTTGGAGTGTTGCTTATACTTGACCAAATAAATACACTTCAAATAGAGATTTTTTTATAGCTTAAATAATTCACTGGGAAAGTAATGAAGGCTAGTGGCTACGGCAATGTTATACTGGATTTGGAGATATTTTTCCCTGGTTTTGTTAACTTCCCTTTCTCTAAAATTTAATAATGATAACTACATCACTGTGGAGATAGTGTGACCCACTGAGACATTCCATTTTAAGACAAAATATGAAGTCAGTCACACTGGAATTTAGAAATTCTGGTTTTACAACTCTTTGTGACTCGTAAGTAATATAAGAATAGCTAAAAGCGTATTGTGGTGAAAGTGACTAAGACAAGTTATAAGTCATGTCCACTAGTGTGCTGTGAAGGGAGTGAGAATAGCCATAAAGATGAGAAAGAGTAAAGAGATGACCCAATCTGGAAGAGAAATAATGCCAGGTTTGTGCTTTAGCGATTGTTGTGAAGCACCTCTCGCACTTTGTGGACTTCTTTAAAAATATTGTTCTTTTGGACAAAAGTTTTATATGAAAGCTTGTTTCTGATTTGTTCACTCTCATAAAGTTAAAATTGTGCAGTCCCTTGAGATAACTGAAGCTGGAGGTTGGAGTTTAATATCATGTGAAACTCATAGAAGATGATGTTTGCACATAGTCTGCTGAGAATTCTTTCATCAGTTTCATAATGTTCTAACCTTAAAAATGAGATTTCTTTATGGCTTGTTGACTAATTCATAGTTGAGAGAAACTACTTAAAATACAGTTTCTAGGATCATTATATCATTTATGGACTGTATTTTTGTTCACTGGAACGAGTGGGAAAAATCTTGTTGTTCTCAATGCTACCAATCTGTTGGAAAAGGTTTTTGTAAGGTAAAATGACTATGGTTTAAAACAACAGTGACAATCTGCACTAAGTATTCAGCACACAAATTGTTCCCCCTGTCCTGGAAAAATGGCAATTATTAATAAAAATAGAAGAGTGAATGAGAAAAAAGATTTTTGGGAAAACTAGGAGAATAATTCAATGACTTAAAAGTGTAATTACATTGAATGATTTGTCATTGGTTCTTGATCTGATTCCATATAGACTTTTTACACCTTTGTTTTGCATGTATTGTGTTTGGCTGACAAAGAACAGTTCTGTCATTTTTTGTCCTTTGAAAGATTTTTACCTTTTGAGAGAAACAAAACACTCCCTACAACACTATCATGAGTTGTGCTATGTGTTTTTTTTAAAGTTCTTCAATATGGCAAAGATTAACTAAAAGTGTTTCATGAAAGGCTCTCATTCCTTTAGAAAACTTGTCACTTATATTTGTCTTAATCATTCATTGGCTTTTGGGCAGCGACTTGCTCCACTGTTGCACATGGACTTAAACATTTGCAGTTCTCTGAAGACAGGCAATTTTGTTTGGCTGAAGAATTATTAGTCAAATGCTTGATGGTATGTATATATTTTTACTCTCTGTGGCTACAGAAGTATAAGCTGGCCCAATTCCTTCTGAAATTTTGCTGCAAATTGCTATTTTTGCCTGGTGTTTGACCTGTCTTCATATGATGTTTTTGACTAATCTTTTTTGGTGATAGAAAAGAAATGAAATCTTGTTCCTATTTCAGCCAATATATTCCTAATATTTACAGAATTCAAACCCAGAGATTATTTTCATAAAGTCTAAGATCTTATTATTTTGTGTTTTGCCCTTTCAGTTATGTAGTTGGTGAATGGAGCAAATCTGGTGGTGTTTGTGGTCTATGATTAGATACCAACATTTCTGAATGGAAGGAATGCCAGAAAAGAGCCATTAAAATCATAACTCTGAAGAGAGTACAGGGTGATGTTTTTTTTTTTCAAGTTAGCTCTAAATTTCTAAGTAAACTCTAAATCCTTTCTCACTTTTTGAAGAAGCAGAAGTATATTTAGTGATGTCTACAGAGACATCCAGGCTGTTTAGCAGGTTTCATGCTTCATTCTCTGTGGTCAGTTTACACAGAATAACAACAGGATGCTCGAACATCTTTGTACACTTGATTGTTGAGGCAAAGGCAATGTTTTTGTCATCTTAAATTTCTTTTGTTCCAGGGCACTGGTGGAGGTTTGTATATCACTTCCCTCACAAGCATCCTTCTCAGTAGGTTTGCCTTTTACAAGAGCTAAATCTACAGGTCTTCATTGAGCTACTATTGTTCATTTCTAAAAGCATAAATCTGACTGAGCAACAATTGGTAATATACTGTTTTGCCTATACAGGGTATTGGGGAAGTACTATTCTTCATAAAACCTTGTCAACAAAATATGCAGAAATAAAAATATTTGCACAGATGTTGTGGAGAGGGGAGCAGAAAGAGATAGGAGAGTACTTGATCCTAACTGCTACCTGGGAATTTCTGATTGATAGCAGAAGACTAATCCATCAGCCCAATGGAGATGAGGAAGCTCTATGTCCCCAGGTCCAACCACTAGCAAGGGTGAGTGTGTATTGCATACAGACAAAGATATGTATACACTATATATATGTATGTAATGGTCTTCCCTTATATCTCATGATGTGTCCCATACCCCTAGGCAGTGACCACTCAGTTCAGAGAGGTTCTTTCTCTTTGTTCATCTTAGGTTTCACACCTGGATGCTGGGGCTGTCCGCTCTTCTGGGACAGCTCTGATGCAGGGTGGACACCATGGACAGGGTGTCCATATAATTTAGGTTCCTGGCTGCCCTTACGCCTCTGCATATCTGGGCTTGTGGAGATGGACCATTGATGAGCTGATTGCTGCTGTAATGGGCCTGGGGCAGGGTGTTATCCAGGCTAGCCCACCTGTCATCTCTGTGCTCCTCTGTGCATGTGAAAATGAACTTTTTGTCACATAATGCAGCACTAAGATGTTCAGGAAATGTTTTTTTGCCACTGACCACCAGTATTAGTCTAAAAAATATTTAACATAAGACTATCAATGACAACTAATCTCTGCAGTCTACTGTTAAATTATTTTCTGCCATATTGTGTAGTTCAAGCAAAACCAGTGCTGTCACTTTGTTATGAGCCTGTTTCTTGTTAAGATAAAAGTTAGAGGTTGGTGTGGGCAGTTAACACACCATAATGGCTGATGGCAGTTTGTTAGCTAACAGAATAAACAGAGCCTTTAGCTCCTCTACTTTTCCATAATGGGCATAATTCACAGGCTTTTAATATCAGTGGAAATAATCCCATTGATTTATAGAGAGCTGGAGCACACCTATTATTTGCATAAGGACACTTGAAACCTGATTTTACAAACTGAGCTCTTGCTGGTGCTTGACTGTTGATTTAAACATGTTATGAACTTGCCTCTTTTTTGGCTTGTGATAGACTTGAGTGTGCTAGCTCTAAAGCCTTAAATTCTGTAGAGACCTTAGCATCACTCTCAATCAAGGCAGTGTAGCTGGTGGGCCTGTGGGTGAGAGCTGCCTAGTTTCTTTGACCAGCTTGCATTTATTATCTCATGTTGAGCTACTCCATTCACCTTTTGATGATTGTGTTTCTTTTATCTTTCTCGGTGTCCTGGTTGCAGCTGGGATAGAGTTAATTTTCTTCCTAGTAGCTGGTATTTAGCTGTGTTTTGGATTTAGGATGAGAATGATGTTGTTAATACACTGTTCTAGCTGTTGGTGAGCAGTACTTGCCCAAAGTCAAAGACTTTGCAGTTCCTCATATTGCCCTGCCAGTGAGGAGGCTGGGGGTACACAAGAAGCTGGGAGGGGACATAGCTAGCACAGGTGACCCAAACTGTTCAGAGGGATATTCTGCACCATATGATGTCATGCTGAACAATAAAACTGCAGGAAGTGGTTGGGGGGTGAGTACAGCTGTTTAGGGACTGTCTGGACATCAGTCAGCAAGTGGTGAGCAATTGCATTGTGCATCACTTGTTTTGTATGTTCTTTTATCTTTATTTTTTTCCCCTTACTCTTCTGTCCTATTAAACTGTCTTTATCTCAACCCATGAATTTTACATTTTTTTTTCCAATTCTCTCCCCCATCCCACTGGAAGGAGGAGTGAGTGAACAGCTGTGTGGAGTTTAGCTGCCTGTCTCGTTAAACCACACTTGGTCTGCCTGCTTTCCTTAGCTTGAAAGTCTCTTGGGAGCTGAGGCTGTTATGAGTTTGTGTAGCAAGATCTCTCCTTTAAAACTGCTAGTATCTACTTCAGCACTAAAGGGCTAGGTTAATGTAAAGAAAAAAATTAATATAAACAAGTAACTTGTTACAAATTTCTTTATCTTTGAATATGGTTTATGTACATGACTACTGCATTTTTGTGGTCTTATCATGTTTGTTGCCTGTACTGTTACACATGCCTCTTTTTTTTCTGACACAAGGAAAAAACCAGAAAAGAGAGGTTCTGTCACTGCACCTGCCTCTCTGTAATGTGATCACCAGGCTGCACCCTTTAGACTAACTTGCAATGGTAGCATAATTTCAATTTTTCTTCCCTTTAAGCCAGGCAGTGCTAGTAGCAGTTGTCCTGTAAGAAAGCACTATAAATGTCAGGCATGTTTAATTGTATAAACATAACCTGAAACTCTCCATGTAAACATTCCTGGTTGTCTGAAATAGTGAACAAGGGAGATGATAATCTAAGTGGTCATGCATGTTCTATGCATGCATAGACACAAAATGTGTCCTTTGGTTGCTCAGTGCACTCTCCTATACTTCTAATTTAAGGCACATGAGTGAAAAGAGAGAGATACTATGAAAAAACCAAAACTTTTCTTTAAGCCTTCTTGCAGGCACCATGACACTGCACAGATCACATGCTTCTCCCTGAGTGCCCAACATACTTGCCACTGCTACTGCTAGACTGGCTGCACATATTGCTGGACCAGGGTACATATCATTGCTTAGTCTTTATGGCTGAGCCAGTGTCTTTGCTAGGAGACGGCAGGGACTCATACTTGATTCCTGTGATTAAGATAGATAACTGTCTGGCTGAACATCGAAGGCAAGTTGATAATGTACAGAAAAAGCAAGTTAGTAGCATTAATCACACTTCAAGGGCATGAAATCAAGAGGGAAAACATGACAATCTAGGGATGAGAAACTGTTGTAGCAGCAGTAAATACTTGCAGCTAATCCTCTAATGGACAACATGACAGGAAGACTACATGATGGCTTTCTCTGTGTACAACCTTTGTGCTTACCAAGTTCCGCATCTTATTCTTCATAGTTGTACCACATGTACTGCTACAGTGCCTTTGTTAGTCTACCATGTAGGGAAGTCACTGGACATCCAGTTTAATTTACAGCTGGATATTTAAATATATTTAGATGTCTTTCCTAGCCTTTTCCTTGTTTCCGAATGCTTAAAACTGTTGATTTCAGTACATATGTGCAACTATATAGTTGTATTTGCTGGTTCTGCTGACATTTTAGAAAACAGTAGCTGTTGGGGTTTTTTCTTACTGCTTTATAGTAAAAGAGATTATTAATGCTTCATTAATCAACTGTTCAAAGTGTGATTGCTCCTGAATAGCTCTCAAAATCTGGCTTTTCACTACTTACTTTCATCAGTGCTTAATTAACAGAGGAGATGAAAACTAAAATCTTTAGCCCACTCAAGGATGAGATACTGCTTTTCAGAAGAGGGGTTCAGAACGTGGTCTGTGTTTTGAAAGTTGCAAAAATGCCATAAATTTAGACCAACATTTTCTGTATAGACTTGGAATACCACCACTTTGTGCCTAGAAAAAGAGTGGTAAAATTGGGCCATCACTTCAATTTGTAATCTGTAACTTTGCTGGATGCAGATACAATAGTAAATTGCCTGAGAAAAGAGTAGATTTGGAAGCAAGGATTACCCAGTCAATATATTCTTCCTTTTGTGGTCAGTCTTCTCAGTTAATATATTTCTGCTCTGACTCTCTACTTGGTGTGACGTGGTCTGCCTAATGCAGTGCTATAAAAAAAGATGGAAGTACTTGTGGTGCAAAAGAAGCTCAGGAGCAATGCCATTTTCTGAGCATCTTTCTTTGTAGGTGTTATTTGTTGGTAAATAGCATGAAAGAGTCAGGCTTTGTGTGACAAATATACTAGCCTTAAACAACTGACATCATATTACAATTACCCTTATTTGTCTTTCATCAGCATCTCGGGGTTTGACACCTGATCTGATTTCCCGTAATAGAATTAAAGGACTTCTGGGAAAAAACAAAGTCTTAAGATAAATGTCCTACGCAGGAATCATCTGTCACACTCTTGATGATTTAAAAGGATCAGGTTTGATTTCCAACTTCAGGATGGTTGATTACTTTAGTGCCTGATCCAAATTTAGTCAGTAACACTGAAATTGTAACTTCTTGTGCTTATGCAGTCAAGTGACTGGAGATTATGACCTTAGTTGATTACGAAAGAATATATGGTCTTAATGTTTCAGGGACACAACAAATGTTACGGATTGGGGTGAAATATGACTCAGAGTGATAATGAAAGAGCTGCCTATAATGGATCAATATAGTATAGACTCACTACTATATTCATCCACATTTAAAATTTGAAAAGGAGGATCTTTATAAAAGATGTGTAAACAAGGTGGACATGAGACTGCTGGAAACAGGTACTATTTTAGATTTGAGAAGGAAATAGAATAGTTCAGTAAATCACTTTTGATTTTTAGATCCTTTAATTACCCCAAGAATGTAATAATATTTGAGATCACTATCTGGCATCTAGCTTTGTTATGTATTATATGTTTATTACCCTTTGAAACAAGAGATCTACCTACAATGCATAGTTTAAAACTACAAGAATACAAATAAGATATTTGAGATACACGTGCTGGAGTTTGTGCATAAGTTGTAAGATGACAGCCTATTGTGGATATAATGAGTTAGATGTGTTTCCTGATTGTTCTTCAGAAAAAAAATATAGTTGCCTTTAATATAACATACATATATGTTTTTCTTTGAATACTTTTTTCATACAACATCACCATAACAACTGAAGTCCCCTGTTGTGGGACTTCAATACAGTTGTGGGGGTCTGTTAC